>MNCI01005120.1:894027-915691 GCA_015680685.1 Gnetum montanum | reverse complement strand
ATGGAAAAAAAAAGGGGTTAGTGCACATATGCTTAAAATAAAATTGATATGCATCATAGCTAAATATTAGAATTAAACACAAAAATTAACTAAGGTACTAGCAAAAGCATAGTACATCATAAGTTCATGGTACAAACATAAAGCATAGGCTAATCAAACAATGCATCAAGGGTTCAAGTTACAAGATATATTAATTAGGGAGAGCTATCTAGAACCTGGATATTACAAAACACCACTCCTACCTTAATGCCCTATCCTCTAATAATCAAATTCTTGTCATCAATTTCTCTATTTCTATATTAAATCTAAATCTTTTTTTGTCCTAGGTATTGCTACTAAGTAGTGAGGATTCTTTTAGATTAGGCATTCCATCATACTACGTATCTTTCTTGGGTGATTGCAAAGTAAGCAAGAATAATCGCAACACTTGGGATGTAATTGCTAGAGTATGATTAGTTGTGAAAAATGCTAAAAAATTATGTAAATTCCGTAGTTCTCTACAAATCCATCTCAAAAAATGCAGGTGAAAAAACATAAAGTCTAAAATCCAATGGAAATATTTGAAACATTGTCATAGCCAAAATTCTAACTAATGTGAGTATGAAAAAATTGCAATATGAAAATTTTCAAAAATCATACTTGGTTTTGTAACTCCAAGTTATGGGTTTAATTCTAGTAGATAATAGTGAGTTGTAAAGTTCTAATTTGACTATATATTTTCAGGCTAAATATTGTTAAAAAATTGTTTCAGATTCGAACACCCACATAGCGCCTCTTATCATCCATAAAATAGAGTCTACAAAGATTATCACTAGTTTAGCTATATATTTATAATAAATATCTATTATTTGGCCGAGAGAATCTTATATATTTTACAAATTAATAAAATCTCAAATTGATTCATTTAGAATTAATATTCATATTGAAAACCAAAATCAATATGACTGTAAGTTATTCCATCGCATCTTTCTCCATCGCATTTTTCTCCATTATGGTGGCAGGTGATGTGGAGGCGACAAAAGACGTATTGGCCTCTTAGCCAAATGAAATAAAGTTCATAAGGAGGTGTTACCCAATGCAAAGACTCTTGCCGGGCTCAATTACATTAGGCAATGCTTGGAAATCCCAACATTATTTAGTTAGAATTGAAGGTGACTTGTATTAGGATGCCCAGCAAATATGTATTTAGAATACCCAAGATTATGGGAAACTTAGGAGACAATCATGTGCCTGCTTAGGAGTAGAAGATTAATTTATTTGTATTGTTGGGCTTGAGTTGGCAGTGTACCAGGTTCAATGGACTAAAACCTCGTTAGCAACAGCTTGATGATGGTGATGAGTTACCTGTTGCGCGAACCCACATTGTTGCAATTAATAAAGGGAATCCACAATGGTGGTCCTCCTCTGGACAAAAGACCATTAACAGAGAACAGGTGAGGCTAGACCACAAAAAAAATGCAGAGGTCCCCTCAAAATCTGCTCAGTTACACCAAACTGTCCAAGCTTCTCGGTGGGAGTAAATTTACATAAAAAATAACTACAGTTGTGAGACTGGAAGGCATGTTTGCGCAAAATCTTTTGCTTCTCTACGTCAGTATTAGAAAGAAGGCATGAATTGAGCCGCTGACAGTGCGAAAACCAAGCAAGAATCTACTTCTACATCAGTATTGGAAGGAAGGCATGAATTGAGCCGCTGACAGTGCGAAAACCAAGCAAGAATCTGCATAGTATTAGAAGGAAGGCATGAATTGAGCCGCTGCCAGTGCGAAAACCAAGCAAGAATCTATTTGATAATGCTGCCGAGAGATTTCTGCCATTTGTGAACCAACTGTGGTTGCACGACTTGCTGCTAGCAACAAGAAAACAAACAATCTCCAGCAACGATTTCTGGATGAATGGCTGGATGAATCCCACCTGCTCCAGCAAAACTCTGGCAGCAAGGGGAGAGAGGGGAAAAAAGACAGATCCAGTTAAAGGCTTTGTCAGGGGAATCCAGCCTTGCGTTGTCGCCGAAGAGGGAGAGAGAACATAATAGGGAATAGGGAATAGAGATTGCTCCGGTTCTTAGAATCAGATTCTGGTGCAGGTGGCCAGGAATTTGGAATTTCTGCCAAGGTCAGGATGTCGTGTAATTATGTAATCATCCCTGAAATGACAAGAAAAATTCAAACCCAGAAGTGAGTGCAAAGCTATCCCTGCCAAATGGATGTGGATAACCATTCCTGTAATTACAGAATTATATCATTACAATAATTTTTGCGATCATGCCTAAAATTTCGGTCAAATTTAAAGAAAAAGGACTTCTATTCAGGACTGCAATTTCAAGATTATTAAAAAGTGTCTAGATGTCTCTATAGATTGAAATACATCTCGAATTTCAATTTATATAAAATGTTTGACTAATCAAGTGGTGGGGAATCATGTTTTAATCAAGATTGAGACCTGTGATTGATGGCTGCCTCAGCCCAACAATTTCTAAGTTTATTAGGGCTCATTCTTCCATAGATTGCCTCAGAATGCTTTTTTATCGTATAAGGCTTGCATTAAGTTTTTCAATGAAGTTTCCAAAGTAGACAAAAAAATATTATATACGTTATCAGTTGCAGGTAGTTTCGGAAGAATTAGAGGTACAATAAAAAAGAGCTTATCTAGGGCATGTTGGGTTTATTAAATCTGCTTGTGCTTGTATGCATCCATAGAGATACTGAGTCTCAAGATTCTTGTATGTAACTTCAGGAATTTACCCTCCACAAAAAATAAATAAGTCTTGTAATTCAAAACACAGATTCAGGCAACCAAAATTGAATTCAGAGAAAGGATATTGTGTTAACTATTATTTTTATTTGAATTCACTGCGAGGATGAATTCAGAGAACTTGAAAGCACTCTGGTTTCCTGGCTTCACAGTGCAATCATGATTAAAATGAAGGTCAAACTACAGCCATGTTGGTCCCAGAAGAAGAAGGAGGGCAGTGCAAAATCCTGAAAATAAATATGGAGGTGACGGCCATGGACTTTTGAGCAAATGGTTGCACAATTGCACAGCCACAGACGTCAATGCCACATAATGATGATGATAATGTGATTTGTTTGTTTATCATTATTGCTGTTATTGTTGCCTCTGCATCTGCATCTGCAACTGCTACTGCTCCAACCTTAAAAAGCTGCGTCATAGTCCCACCCTTTTGTATCATCGTTGTTGCCAACCAAGATATTGCTTTGTCTCGTGGAAATTTGGAAGGTCTCTGGTTTTCTCTGTGTTTTTTTTTCAGTATTGGAGAACCGTAACTGTTTTATTGTTTCTGGTTTTTGTTTTTCTTGTTTGACATGCAATGGTTCTTTTCGTTGGCGTACAAAGACACACAAAAGTTTTGCCTGGTTACGTATCGTCTGATGTGTGACACATGGAATGTTTGTTTGTGTTTCAGTCCATGGGTTTTTGCAGAACCTCATCAAAACTGCTTTGGCAATTGTAACTTGGAAGACTGTAAAAAAGTTGATGGCGATATTATGAGGAAAAATCACTTTCATGGCATGCCACAGCCCAAAATTCAATTTGCAGGATGCTTTTAGGGACTTTAATTAAAAAGCACTGATTTTGATTGATGGCAACTGTGTATTGTATTGAATTGTACCCACTTTAATGTGGGTGGTAACAGACTGCTAAAACTGATTGGAACATCTTTAAAACTTGTATAGCTATCATTTTCAACCATGATTTTTGTACACAGAACATGTATGTATGGTACCACATAGCTTGCTTCCTAAACCTACCCAATTAGTAAGTAATCAAACATAAACATAATAAACTAATCTTTATTTTACTTTATTTTGTTATCATTTACTAGTACAGCGTAGCAAATCGTAATTATTTTACTGATATGGAACATTACAGCATGAATCATGACAGGGAATCTACGGCTGCTTCAAACTTTTTTAAAATAAATTTGGTAAATGAGATTTTAAAGTACATAGTCTCTGTACGTGTCACCTATCCAGCATGCCTCTAAAGTCTTTGGAAGGAATACAAATTTTTAGGGTTTTCAGTTTTAAAAAACAAAAATAATTGCTCTGATTGACCTTATTTAAGGCCAAAGGCCGTCCTTTACTTGGGTTGGTTGCACTAATACATGCTTTTGCATGTTACTCCTCATAATCGTCCCCATCATCGTAGATGATGGACCACAACTTTATTCACTTGGCAGTACCCAACTTTTATATTTTTATTTTTATTTTTATTTTTATTTTTTTTGGTGAGAGAAGTAACTACATCGTTTCAAGGTCGCTAAATTCATTGCCTCCTTCTTCACGCGTGATTGGAAAATCCCAATAACCATCACAGAAGCAGATGAATCTCAGCATAATCAATTCCATGTTTTTTCTTTCACGTCTAAGTTTAAAAAATAGTTAATTCATACTTTCACATATTAAATTACAGAAAAACACCCTCATCCACTGCAGAAATTTCTTTAAGAAAGAAAAGCTGCCTAACAACACTTGCCTGCAGAATCCAGACCTGATCTTGCTAACTAAATTCATCATAAAAGTTAAATCCACCTACCCTTGATTCCATGTGGTCAGACTGCAATCAGGCTCAGGCTTTGATGATGCTTGAAAGATAACTACTTACCAAAAACATGTACCATTTGCAGTGACAAAATTAATTGATTAACCCGTTATGGATTTATAGTAAAGTCTATGTAAAGCACATTAATGACACGAATCAGTTCTTTAAAGCTATATTTTCTTATGCTGATATGGTGATTGCAGGAATCCTGGGGTCCGGGATTTTATTTTTCCAAAAGCAATTTGATTGTTTTCTGGGGATAATCTCTTTTAGCTACCGGAACGGATAAATCACAGATCATCAGAAATTTCAGCAAAATATTTTGCGTGAGAAAACAGAACTCTGTTTCCCCACGCAAAAAACATCCAGGAGTCCGGTTCTAATTTTAACACCGGCTGGAATCCTTGCTGATAAGAAACAGCCATCTTGAAAGTTCCTCCGAATTACAATCAGCACGCGAAACACTTGGGAACGTTCCAGAAGCCTTTCAAAACGGAACAAATTTCCAGTTTCTTAAGCGGGGACCGAAAATTCCTGAGCGGAAGAAATGTTTCATAAAAAAGTTGCAGATTTTCCGCACAGAGAGAAATTCCGGATTTTCAAAACCGACAGGAAAATGCAAAAAACAAAAACCGAAAAAAAAAAAAACAAAACAAAAACCCCTTGGTCTGTGCCAGCAACAGCGATATTCATGGCGGAAAGAAAGAAGCCGCCGCTGCCGTTGTTCATGCTGCTGCTGCTGCGAGAGTGGGACCAGACATGAGGAGTGAGGAGGGTACGTGGTCCTGGCATGTGGAGGAATTGTCGGTATCGCAACAAAAGCAAGCAAATAAGTCTGTGTCTGAGAGAAGAGAGGCGGTGCTGCTGCTGCTGCTGCTACATCATACTGAATTCCTGACACAAGAAGAGGCCGCGCCTGCACCGCCGCATCAATTAGGGCTTCCTTTTTTCTGCTTTTACCTGTATATGTTGCATGCCAAATCCTATTCTCGTCGTCTCTGCTACTCTCTGCTTTCTTTGTGCCTTCTCTGACACTTCTTCATTTATTAAAACGCCAATCCTGTGGTCCTCTGCTCTATAAATTCGCCTCTTCGTTTACCGTCTCCCTCGCTCAAACCCTCGCTGCTCTCCTCCGCCTCTTCCTCGACTCTCGCCTCCATGATTTTGGCTCTGCGACGGTTTCTCCCGATCCTTATCACGTTTGCTCGCAAGGGCGGAGCTGCTGAAGCTGCCAGCGTGATCTGAGCCTCGCGCGGCGGATCTGCGAAACCAATACAGCAATCCTCGCTGAATTGCCGCTCAGGTCATGCATGCAGCTTCAGCTACTCTTTCCTGCGAAAGGAAGGAGGGAGGAGGAAGGATAAACCCGGCGTAGATCTCTTCCTTTTGCTTTTGGAGAGGTGATGTATCTGTCTTCGGTTTCTCTGCACTTTTAAGCTTTGGAATTTTCGCTGAATCTTGCCTTAGCTTTTCTTGTCTTGCTGGTGTCCATTCGCTGTCGTTTCATGCCATAGCTTTTTATTCACGTACGTTTTTGCTAGAGGCTTTGCAGGCTTTCTATCACGTACGTCTCCTAGGGTTTTGCTTCTGCTTTGTTTCTGAAAAGGCTCTTCCGCCGCTGTTTTTAGCAAATCTTTGCTGGAGAGATTTTGTTTGTTGGAACTTTTGTTCTGCGTCACGGATGTTTATTCCTGCAAGTTTCCTTATTCACCGCAGCAGTGCATAAGGCAGACAGCCTACCTGTACTGACACAACAGTTTCTGTTCCTGTTGCCATTTTGCATAACCTTTTGGTTTACTGTTTTTCTTCACAGGCTTGGATCTCTGTAAGTGTATATATATAATAGACTATGGAGTCGTATTTATTTTCACATTAAAATTATCGTGCAGAGCTTTATCTACATTCTTGCATTCCTGTTTTGCACAGCGACAGCTTGTTGCCTTTCTTATATTTCTTTCAGTAATGTTTCATAAATATCTTTGACGTCCTGATATTGAGGAAAGCCACTGTAGGATAGCTGTTTATCTCATTCCCTTGCAATGAAGCATACTTCACAACTTGTCATTAATAATAATATTTCCATTATTTGTTCTTACTCCTCAAGTTGAGCAAGACGTAATTGTTGTGTTCATATTGAAAAAGCTTTTATTTTTCCAGCAATGTGTATTTGTTTGCTGATGCACAGTAGCTTTGTATAAAGTTTGATATTAAATGTAAATCTTTAATGAAAACAGTAACATATATAGTTTTATTAACTTGTATCATATTCAACAGTTATTTACAACAGTGACGATGATTATATAAATCAATGAAAAACAATTTTGAAGTGTATTCTGAACACCTGTTTTAACACTGCTGTATTGCAATTATATTAGATTTTTTTCTATACAGATTTGAAATATTACATATGTTAACAAAGCACTCCAAGCTTTATTAATAGATATAGTTCTACAAATCCAAATCCAAGTTGTTGCAAAAACTTGCAAAGATTTTAGAATAATAATATGATAATAAAAAACTATTTCCAAATATAAGCAATGACAAAGCACTTTGAAAAAAAGATAGGATTACCATTTTCAAAAGCATTTTTTACATGAACAACATCTATTAACTATAATTCATTTTCTCAATAATATAATGAACAAAAATAAATATATTCAATTTTAGTTTCATTAAATTTGTAAAGTATTTCTACTTGAATAGTTATGATGTTGATGTATTAAAAGGATCTAAGTACAAATGTCTTTAATATTCATATAACTTGAATATGTCTTCTATATAATTTCTTATAGCTAACATTGGTAGCTTGAGTAGCCCATACAAAGATTCACTTGAGATTTGTCATTTTCTTTTAAAGAAATCTATTCCACAAGATTCTAATAATAAGTGTTACTCATCTTCTACTACTTCAAGTTATGTCTTTATGTTGCTCATTGTTCCATCATCTAGTTTTAACTAAAAAGTGGTGTGATCCAATTCTTACTCTGCTAATTAGTGCTCTTATGGATATTGGAATTATTGTAGGTAGATATTATGTTTTGTCATGTTTACCACCTCTCAAGTTTACTAAGAAAATTATAGCGCTTTTTTGTGTATTTCAACCTCATTTTGCCATTCCTCTAAAACTCTTTCTATAACAAGTTTCCAAGCTTGTTCTAAATTGAGTATTATATTAATATTATCATCAACACCCTATTTTTGTAATGAAAGATTGTTCTTTATGGAATGACCCTTTTATATAGATATATTTTTGAATGATCTCCTAAGAGTTTATTGATATTTCATGTTATTGAGATTTTTGGATGATCTCTTCTCTAATCTTATAGCTATTTTTATTAGTCAAGTAGAACATTAGGGACTAATACATTAACTTCCAATGATAACTAAATTTTCTTTTTTTGTTTGGACTTTCACCTTGGCAAATCAAAGATTTTCAACTCTTTTTCCTTTTTCTTCATATTCTTTTACTAAATTGCACAAAGCTTCAACACATTAAGGAATTGCTTCAACAATTGTTTCATTTCTTGTAATCATATCACATATAGTTCCTTGCTTTGATTTAGAGTTCAAAGTTTTACCTATTGTGTTTTGCTCTATAATCTCATATCATTTGTTATGTTATCATAGCTTATAGTTGATCAAACATCACCTCTTACTTCTTTGGTGTTTGTTTCTATGTCACATCCAGTTAGAGGTCATTTCCTAATTGTGAATAAACATTTCCTCTCTATCTTCAAGAGCTTTTTGCCTTTCAAATAAGGTTTTTAGTTGAATGGCAATCTTCTATAGTTCAAACTTAGTAACTAATATCATATCTTTAATGAAGCGACAAAACCTACTTTGCTAGTCCTTGATAAAAAAGTAAAATCTTACTTCGAAAGTCATCTAGCAAGCCTTGGAAAACCTTTTTTAAAGCCTTAAAAAATCCTCCTACTTTTGAAAAACCTCTACAAAGTTTTGAAAAACACTTTGTAATATCTCAGGTCCTCAACACAACCTTAGAAAAACCTTTGCATAACCTTTTAACTTTAAATTAATTTTTTTAAAAAATTATTTTAATTTATAAAATGTATCTATATGGCCATATTAATAAATGTAAGAAAATTGATTTATACACAACAAGGTGTAAGTTTGAATTAAAATCATAATAATTAAATTTTGTTTTTCCTTTTTGGACCAACCATTCTTCAACCTTATAATTTTTTTTAGTTTTGTATTATTTCTATGATGAAAGTTCAATTATACCTTCCATGATTCAAGGGAAGATACTTTAGATTTAAGGTTAATTTTTCATCTTTACAAGATTTGAAGTAATAAAATTTTTTTAACTCTTTAAAGCTTATAAATCAAACTTAAAACCTATTTATTTGATGAAGTCATGCATAATTAGTAATGTAATCCTTTCAATCCTATTATGTTTACAAATAATGATGTAGACCTTAAATTTTGGAAGAGAAAGAAAGTTTGATTAAAAATTTACCTTATATTCTTTCATATAATATAATCAAGTAGAATATAATGATGCCTCCAACACAACTTTAATAGTAGCTAGCCCCCTTTTTTTCTTTTTTCTTTTTTATAGTTTTAGTACAATCCTTATTCTAAAGTTTGTCAATATTTATTTTATCTAATCTTAATAATATTGTGCTAGTAATAATGGGGAATGTTAAAAAACTGAAACTATTTGAGTATATGTGCCTCTACTATATGTGCCTCTACGCTCCAAGAAATCATTCAAAATATGTGACACCATGTGTACAATTTTTTCACTTGCTATCATTTGAAAATGCCAAGTCATGATATGGCATAATTCCATGCACACATCAACGTGTCACATATTTTAACCTTTTTTTTTTTTATAACATTTTCTTGCATCATACATCAATTTATTTTCACCTACATAGATTTTTAAAAATAAGATATGGTGCAATTTAATACATACATAGATTCTTTAAATTAAGAAAAACCTCTTTAATATTTTGTCAATTTGTAATTTTGTATCATTATAATCTTTTTTTTGGTCCCATGAAGTATCTGTATTCTTTTAAAATAATTAATATAATATGTTTTACTTAGTAGAGAAGTAAACACTTTTATATTATTTTGTTAATATTTTTACAACTTTTTATCAAACGAATACCATGCTATATATATATATCCAATCTATTTTATTGAAAAATAGAAATTTAAAAGAAGCAAAAAAATATTTTTTAATATTAAAATATAAATTAAAAAATCAACCTACAATATGTTGGAATTATAGTGGAAGCTTTGAATTATTTAGTTATCAAATTCTTTAAATTCTTCAACAATCTTTAGCAATACATAGTACTATCTTTAGAACACATTAGAGGATAAAATTAGATTATATGTTCATCACATTATTAATTGTAGTGATGAAAATTATGATAAGTTAGTGAGAAGAGAGTGTATGATGAGATGGTGATGAAATTATTTATTAAATATCATGAATCATCAAGAGCATTGTTAAGTATCTTCAATTCATCAAAACCATTAAGTGATTTTCTTCATCAAGAGATTTCATCATAATAAGGATAGGAAGGATCACCCATTTATAGGAATGAGTATTCCTAAAGTACTTCATATGGAGCCAAGTTTACCTTGTACATTACTTTTATAAAATAGTTGTTAATGGGTATTTGAAGCCATTATTGATACATAAGCCCATCAAATCCTTCAATTTATTTTTAAAGTAAAACATGGTTTTTTATTTTTAATTTAATGTATTTTATTGATTGGGATTTTGGATTGATTTTTTGTTTCCTAATCTTATTTTAAAGAATAAAAATTGTAACCCAAAAATATTTCTACCATATAAATATCCAAACATGTTTTTTTCCCATGAACAAAGTTGTCTCTTATTTTATGAAATCTATGTACATAAAAATGTATTGTGGAATGTAAGTTAGGTTAAAATATTACATGAGAAAACTTTGAGGTGTGCATGCAACCATACCACATCTTAGCAAGGAATTTCAAAATGATAAGAAGTTGAGAAATTATACATATGATGTTAGGTTCTAACTAATTTTGTAACATGAAAGTAGAAGCATTAATGCTCCAACGACATTATAAAAGTTCCTACGTGTATATACCTCGAGGACATATAACAAAATATGATACTTTAATAGAAGTTATGTCAAATAGGAAGGTAAACACTTGCATGATTGAAAAATTTCTAGTAAATTAGCCTTATTTGATCTTTTATAAAATTCAAAAAGGATATTTTAAAATATCAATAGTAGAAATAAATATTTTTGTCATATTCAATTAGAATATTATATATAAATTAGAAATTCAACACCTAGGGTTATACTAGAGTGGTCACGACACTCATCTCTTAGTTGGAAGGTTGTGGATTTAATTATTGCCTTTGCTTACAAATGTGACAATAGTGGAGTAGCTTTATGGTGGGATACTCTTGTTTAGTAGGTTACATCTACCCTATTACACAAGTAGGGATTGTGCTAATAGCCTCGATGATGTTTATTTGTTAAGAAAAAGTAGAAATTCAGGAATATACAAGTGAAAATTTGAAAAAAATATGACATATACAATGAAATGTCCACCACATGCTATTAGAGACTAACATGATAAAGAGTAAGAAGGAAGAAAAACAAAGAGTGGATAACGAAGGAACAAAATTCTAGAAAGTAGTTGAAAAAGTTATCATTACTAAACCACAACAATTACCATAATAGTTGATACCGATAGTAGCAATATCAATAATGGGACCATCTAAATAATTCTATTACTTAGAGAGGCTAGAGCCAAGCATGCATAGAAGAGTAATTGAATAATTTTTCTTTAAACGTCATTAAAAAAATTTTGATAATAAATATAAAGATTGTTAAGTCTAAGTGGATCCTTCTAGTCATGAAGTATCTTTGAGAATCGTATATCTCAAAAGAAGTATCATGTTTGATGTCTCTCTCAAAAATGATCTAGCTCTAGATATAATCACTGTGATAACACATCAAGGCCAAGAAGTAGTAGCAAAGACCCTAAGAATGACATAAGCATTCTAAAAATGTTAAATCCAAATGTGAAAAATATAGTAGACATAGTTGTAGTAGTACTCATTGGTGGAATACTAACTAGCTTAGTTATATATTTATAATATATACCTATAATTTGGCTAAGAGAATCTAATTCGTTAACAAGTAATAAGTTATTTGAGGCAAAAATTTCATGACTTTTGCACAAAGAATAAGATTTAAGGATTATAATTTTCATGGTTTCTAGATGAAGAACAAGATTTGTGTATTAAATTGTTTGTAACAATGGGTTTTAGAAAAAATAAATATTTACATCAATTATTGTATGTTCTCACTCTTGGCCAAATTTGCATGGCTTACCAAAGCATACAAAAAGAAAAAATTCAGCCAAGAATGAGAGCATACAATAATTGATGCAAATAATTTTTTTAAAACCCATTGTTACAAAAAATTTGATATGCAAATCTTTTTTTTTGTCCAAAAGTCAAGAAAATTATAATCCTTATATATTGTTCATCCAGAAGTCATAAAATTTGTGACTAAAATAACTTATTACTTGTTAACGAATAAGACTCTCTCAACCAAATTATAGATATATATTAGAAGTATATAACTAAGATAGTGATCGTGAATCATTGCTTGCAATTATCATTTAAACATAACAAATAAAAATGATTCTATCTATAGTTATAAATCATTTGAATCCAATTTTTGGAAGGTAATTATTAAGGTATAGATTTTTTTTTCTAAATTTATAAATAATTCATGAAAGTGTAAATACAAAATCAAGTTACTTGTAAGACCATAGAATCCATTATTCAATGATTAAGAACATGTTACAATACACCATGAATGATGAATGTTCAAACTTGCATAATTGAAAAAAAGCATAACGGAAAATGTTTTTACATCCACAATAGTAAAAATACATCATCAAAAAATTGTAAAATCATTCTTTGTTAGATTTAATGTGCTGTTCTTCATCCAATCTACTTTGAAGGTGAGAAGCCTTGGATATCTTGATGTATCTTTCTTTGGAAATTGAAGGGAATATCTTCAAACTATCAATACTCTTTACTCAAGATAGTGCCACAAATGTAAGACATGCTGTTTCTTTTCTTCCAACATCTACACATGATTTCTTCAAGGTTATTCCCTACGACTTATGTATAGTTAAAGCCCATGTTAATCTCAATGGTAGTTGGTGAGATCCTCCATCTATGATTGGTGGAATGGGTACTTGTTGAGGATGTTTGTGATCATACATCACTCCAATGTAAGAGTCAAACTCAATGATAACATACGATAGAAATTGTGATGATTTACAGTGCAGATTGTAAATTATTTTTTTGGTGATTTCCAAAACAATCCTGCTTCTAGCCATAGATTAATGATAAGCATAACCCATGCACCTTCACAAATTAACATTACTTGATCTAATTCTCCTTCTCCATCATTTGTGTTTCTATCTACTATGCACTGTGCAACTGGCTTCTACATTTTTAGCAATACATTTTCATTATGCATATGCACCTTATACTTTGTATCAAAAAAATGCACATAATCCTCTAATCCATCTTGCCCATTTGATGTCAATGGAAGATCTATTCTCAAGCTTTAAAATTCATAATCATCATCATTGATCTTTCCTTCTCATATATTCATAAAAAATTTTCTAAATATTTGTTGTCATGGATCATCATCCCTTTGCTAATACATAGCATCCAAGATTACAAATGTATTGATTGCTAACCACAAATTCTTCACATGCATCTGAGATGATATGTATGGAATAACATCTTTCATCATTGAAAGCTATGTAAGATCTCCAATAAGTATGCCTGATATACCATCAAAATTATCTAATTGGTTATCTAACAATATTTCCTTAACTTCTATCAATGCTGCTAAGCAATTTGCCACCTATAAAACTCATTTTATTTATAACAATATACTTTATGTATTTATATCTATTTTGTAATGATGCCAAAGTTGATGCACCTAGTGGTTTATACTCCATGATTTCAATCTTTAATGTAGAATGTATTGTAGTTACAACACCAATAGGGGTGAGCACCAATACGCTATTTTTTCCCAATGGGCAAGGTTGACTAAATTCTTTACAAATAGTATTAGTGAGATGATTTTCCTATGCGCACTATAGCTTGAATAATCATCAATAGGGGATTAAGTCCATCAATTTCAAATTGTTGCATATATAGATGGCTAGCAATAATCTTGTAGCATTTCTTTTGTTGAACTCTTAGGAAAGAGAAGTCCAACTCATTGTGGTCATTTTTTGAAGGTGTTATTATCCCATGTGATCTATGACTATGAACAAAAGATGTATTGATAGTTGTAATATCTTCTCTAGGATACCTAGCTGACCATTCATGTTGTTTATCTTGATCCCTTAATATTAGATGCTAGTAAAGTAAGAATATTAAAGATGCTTCAATTTAGCCTTAACTCTAAAGCATTGTATATAGAAAAAAGTGAAAATGATTCAATTTAGTGTTGATGAATCGTGATTCATTAGGCTCCGATATCGGACCCACGATATTGTGTACGCGATATCATGGCCTGGCTAGTGATATTAGATGCACGATATTGTGACTCCTGTGTGGGCCTATAAATACACATGTAGGCACAAGGAGTTGGGAGTCAGTTTTTAGAGTCAGTCAGTAGTTCATTTCAGAAGTTAGCTTTCATTTTTAGTTATTCTCAACCCTTTTCCCCCAATGCATGCCCACAGTGTGATGATTGTAATTGTACGACACCTTCATTCAAGTGTGACATACTTGGACATGCGCATGACCGAAAATAAAGATTGAAATTACTTCATCATTGTGGCATTTACTTAGTTTAATTATTTAACTATTATTTATTTCTTTCATAATTAATCTCTCTCTACCTTCCTCTCCTATTCCTATTAGTAAACATGGAATGAGTACAACTTAATCACAAGCATTTAAGTGTGACTACTTGGTATCCCAGTAGTGTACCTAGGACATGTGCTTGGTAATCCTAGTAGTAGTACACGAGGTCCAAGATGTGTACGAATGATTAAGGGATGAATTCTCATCGCACTTAGGCTAGCTTAGACTCTCTTCATCCTTTTCTAGTTAGCTTAACAAGTTATTTTCCATTGCCTCTAGGAGTAGCACAAGTTTAGGACTACATCATAGCCCTCATCCTAGACTAAACGATACATGATAAAGCAAATACTAGTCTAGGTGGGAAGATAACAAACTATGATCAACGAGTAACTATCTAGATACCACAACTAGCCCATCTACGAAGTTCGACTGGATCATGCATGAAATGCTCGTATTCGTATGGTTGAGTGTAGGGGTACCTCGCCACTCATCATTGGTGTCATTGCCGGGGAAGATTCTAGTTATTTAGATTAGTTATATCACACAAGATCACTATAACAAAGTATTCACGATATATCTCTTAGAAAAGAAATTAATTTTAATTAAGTCACACATGGTTCACAACAATGTCTCTCTCATAAGACTCTGACAATGCAACAACAAGTAAGGAAATTCATTGGAGAACCAACAAATTATATGATTATGAAGATAAAGATTGGAGTACTCAACCTTATGCAAGAGTCTACTACATTCATGAATACCCCAATTGATGAGTGGCAAGGTACCCTTACACTCAACCATACGAAACGAGCGTAGCACATGCAATCCGGTCGAACTCCGTAGACTAAATGCCTAAACGCCCCATGGAACACTTGGGGTTAATTGTTCATTGTCTTCCCAGACTTACTTGTTGTTGTCACGGTGTATGGTTAAGTAAGTCCGAGGTATATGATTTTTTTGGTATTTTACAGTTTATCTCCTATGCTAAACGGTGAAGGGTTGAGAAACTAAAACTAACTCTAACTACAACACTAAGTCCTAGCATTAGCATCCATTCCCACTTGCCGTACACACCTTGAACTGTGCAACTGTGGCTATGAAACGCTAATCGTTACTGGGATTACCACACGTAACGCATGTGCTCGAAGTGGNCTCGAATAAGGAACCATTCACTTGGGGGACTCCTACTGCGGGCACATGGAAAATATTCTATCTCTGGGGTGATCAATCCGCTAGAGCTTCGCTACTTTACGCCTAGGATGTGAAATGAGGGGAGTGTCGCCTCTTATTTATAGATTTGGCGATAGACCGCAATATCATGTATGCGATATTGCAGGGAACGATGCGATATCGCATACGCAATATCGCAGGGGATGCGATATCGCGTCAGACGCAATACCGCATATGCGATATCGCGGCCTGTGCAATTTGCGTCTCATCATACCCCCATGACTGAATGAAAACTCGTCCTCGAGTTCCTTACAATAATATCAGGTAGGTATGGGATTATTGAGGGAAATGGAACTAATGGAATGACATGTGAACGGTTCATTATTACATGACTTGACAAAATTGGTGTTCATGACAACAAGGGTGAACACCTTATTACAATGACATTAGGCCACATTTGGCAGCTAAGAGAAAAGAGGAGAGAGAAGAGAAGAGAAGAAGAGAGAAGAGTCTTGCTGCTGCCAACGCCTAGATTGCACCTTCCGTTGTCCATCCGTAAGCGCATCATCCATTCTACTCCTTGCATAGCTGCTTCAGTGCTGCTCCATTCCAAGTGTTTGCTCCAGATCCAATCTGTTGTTGTATGATTATCATCTGCACACACAACACAATCATATATTAGCAAGGGTAATTGAATCGTTAAGTAAATAATACCTTGCTTCGGTGTAAATGCATTGGCTAGGTTGTGGTATGGCTAATATGGATTTGGGAAGATGTAAATGATGACTACCGAAGGTGTAGGGGTTAGGAAGAGAAATGAAAAATTTGGGTCTTAGGAGAAAAATTTAAAAAGTAGGCCCCGTACCCCCATGACTAATCGCGAACCTTCGGTAGCGGTAGAATGGAGAAGGAAAAGGAGTAAGAAAGGTAGGTAAAAAGTGGATGTCAAGATGGAAATGAACAAAAATAAAATTAATTGCAAAATGTTAAGATAAAGAAGTTAACTAATGTTCCAAATAGGAATGTCAGTGGGTCCTCCCCAAAGCAGTCTCATGCCCTGAATGCCCTGACAAACGCACATTCAAAGAGTTCGTAGGCTCTAGGAATGTCTTTTGGAACAAGAGTTAAATTCTTAACCGCAAGAATTTACCTAAAAGAAAACAATGCATCAACCAAAATATACACTAATGATACAACTGGAAATGAGGTAAACAATGGAGAGAAGGATGGAAAGAAGAGGATGGAATGGAATCCCAAGGACAAGGTGGTGTACAGCCCCTTGTGTGTTTTATGGTTAATATGACTTGGCCAATCTCATTCCAACTCTGGGCTCAAACCAACCACTTCCATTAACTTCGCATCAATGCATTCGGTTAAACCATCCACTTGGATAACAAGGATGCATCGTCAAAGAGCCACCACCATTCCGATGAAACAAGGGAGAGAACGGAAAGCGAGAAGGGCCTTAGTTAGAGGGAACACTTTGGTTCAATAACTAGTGCTTGCAGCCCAAATTTTATTTCATCTAAGGGGTGTGCTTTGAATCCTCACTTTCTTGTGTTTTTTGTGTTTTTTTTTTTGTGTTTTTATGCGTGGGAACCACACCATGCAAAGACTTCTTATTTTTATTGTCTCAGCTTCTGACAATTGGGTAACATCGGAACGGTAAGAAAACTCAAAAAGAAAACATCCAAACACCCAAGTGAATGACCAACACAAAAGCATCAAGTTCCTTTGAAGTCACACCCTTTGCAATCCTTGAGTCCTTCCTTAGTTTGAGAAATACCCAGTCATCGATTCATTAAAGTTCTTATTGGAAGGGAACTGTACATTTCCAAGCCAAGAGAAACCATAGACTTTGATGGATGGATGGATGAAGTGATCTCATTGCCTGCCATATCAAAAGAAACATACCTTAGTATCAACAATGTAACTTAAAGGTAAAAACCAAACATTAGCAATCAATATGAAAACAGTTCACACCATCAGCCTGAACACTTATTGGGTGACGAACTTACAGGGTGGATAAACACACACACACACACACACAAAATAGAAAAGTACAACGATGTTGTAAAAAACAACATCAAAAGTTAAAGAAATTTGTAAAAAAAAAATTAGAAAAGTTAAAGAAATTTGTAAAACAAAAATGTATAAAACAAAAACGTTGTAAAAGAACTAAGGGCCCCATATGATTAGCATAGGTGGCCATCTCCCCCATGACTGAGTTGTAAGGGGGAGATCTGAAATAGTGAGCGTGGTTAACCGCTGGTAGAATTGTGACTTGTACTGGCTAGTGCAGATTCACAGAAAGGTTTTGTTTCTTGTACATTAACTAATAACCTTTTATCCGGGCTATCTGGCTTATATATCATCATGGCTCCAGAAGGGAAGGTAGCATGAATAATATAAGGTCCTTCCCACAACGTCTGAAACTTCGTACGTTGGGGTACATGCGTGGGGTTCCAGTAAAGGACCTTATCTCCTGGTTGGTACTTAAACCTTCAGATCCTTAATTCATGCCGTTGTTTATTGTGTGCTTTGTGCAACTCATTTAATGATAGTGCAACCAATAGATTCTCGTCTAACACATTCAAAGTTGCTAGTCGTTGTTTTTGGGCTAGGTCAAGATCCAGGTGAAGTTCACAAGCCATGGACAGTGTACGGAGCTCACTCTTNGCCCTCATGAGCATCCTGGAGAACTTTTAATTGATCTTGATCGGGTACACACCATCGAACTAGGCCATCAGGGTAGACTTTGTAGAGTTTTCCCCCAATTTCCATGAAGTATTTGATGTTGTGAAGAAACTATTGTTTCTTCCTAAAGTCTAATCTCTGTGGTATTTGTTGTGAGGTGAGATAAGTGAGAATGCTGCTATACCAGTTTACTTCCGTGGGTTAATTATTTATTACACCAGCAAAGAGGGTCTCATCAGGAAAATGGTTAGATACCGTGTATTCATCCTCTTTGTTGTCCCATCGCAACTGAGACAGGTGATCGATGACTACGTTCTCGGTGCCCTTGTGGTCTACAATAGTTAAATCGAACTCTTGAAGAATCACCAGCCAACGTATGATACATGGGCTAACCGTTGGCTTATTCATAAGGAACCTAATCGCACTATGATGTGTGTGGATATATACCTTGTAACCCAATACATAGTGCCTAAACTTATACAGTGCAAACACAACAGCGATTAATTCTTTTTCTGTAGTCATGTAGTTAAGTTGTGCACCGGTGATACTTTTACTGGTACAATGGATGTAATAAGTCATTTTTGTTCATCTAGTTGTGTCAGTATAGCTCCTAAAGCATAATTGGATGCATCGGTCATGATATGGAATGGTCTGGACCAGTCAGGTGCTTGTAGAATGAGAGTTTCCACAAGCCTCTATTTAAGAGCTTGGAATGCTTGTTCACATTCCTTGGTCCATTCAAATGGTGCATCTTTTTTTGTTAATTCTACCAATGGTTTGGCAACTTTTGAAAATTTCGCAATAAACCTCTTGTAGTAGCCAGTGTGTCCAAGGAATGACATCACGTCTTTAATGGTTTCTGGCTGTCGGGTGATTCCTTGGATGACTTTAATTTTTTCTAGGTCAACTTTGATTCCTGATTGCAAAATTTTGTGCCCGAGCACGATGCCCTCTTGAACCATCAAATGGCTCTTCTGCCAGTTGAGCTTAAGGTTGGTTTTAACACATCGTTTCAATACTTACTCTAATCGGTTGAGAGCTTGATCAAAGTTTGTCCCATAAGTGGAGAAGTCGTCCATGAAGACTTCTACTCCATTGCCTATTTGTTGTTGAAAAATACTTAGAACTAAGCGTTGGAACGTGGCAGGTGCATTGCACAAGCCAAAAGGCATTTGTTTATATGCGAACGTTCCCCAAGGACTGGTGAACGTTGTTTTGGCTTGGTCTTCTGGTGCAATGCGTATTTGGTTGTACCCGCTATATCCATCCAGAAAACTGTAATAGCAATGCCCTGCTATAGTGTCTAAGACTTGGTCCACAAATGGCAGTGGGAAGTGGTCTTTGAATGTTGCCATATTTAACAGCCTAAAATCTATACATACCCTCCATTTACCTCCCTTTTTCGGTACGATGACAAGAGGGCTAACCCATTCGCTGTCAGCGATAGGGTAAATGAACCCGGCTTTGAGAAGTTGTTCTAATTCTTCTTTAACAATTTGTTTTAGTTTCAGGTTCAATCGCCTCTGGGGTTGTTTGTGAGGTTTCATAGAAGGGTCTGTATAAATCCTATGTTGGAATATCTGAGGATCTATTTCGGTTAGTTTAGGATATGACCAAGCAAAGGTGACTGACCACTTGTTTATCACCCTTAGCAAACTTTCTTTTTGCGTGGGCACGAGCTTTGCATTGATGATCACCAGTTTTCCGTTTTTGAGGGTCACGTATTCCAGACCGGTGGGTAACGGTTTTAACTCTAGGGGCTCTTTTTTAAACTCCTCAGGAATCTCCAACTTCCCCCAATTAATATTTTTAGAGTTAAGGGTTGGAAGTTGGCAACAGACTTGCTCCAATATGTCTGCGCTTTCAAGGTAAGCACTAGTTATTCCCTCAGCTAGTTCCATGCAGGTAGTTGGGTTGTTATCTTTATCAACCATCAGCCACTGGGTCTTTTCTTGTTGTGTGGCTGTTGCATATAGGCACTTTTGTATATTAATGTCCTATGCACACCGATTGCATGCAGGCAATGTTAAACTTCGCATTACCCATGATTTCTACACGCAATGACACCCTGTGTCACTATATGCAATGCATGAAACTCTTTTCCTCTCAATTTTCCCAAACGTATTTGTCTTGGATATTTCCAGGGAAAGGTTATGAATTCCTAAGCGTGCGTCGATTGTATTTAGCCATGCCCTTCCCATGATAATTGGGAAATCCCCTTTGTCATTGTTTATTTTGATCACTAGAAAATTGGCTGGATATGACCATCCACCGACAGTGGTAACAATGTCTTCAACCTACCCCAGAGGGACAGTGATGGATTAGTCAGCCAGCTCTGGGCGAACGTTGCTCTTCTTGAGTGGAGGTAGGTTCCAGGTTTTATACAGTTTTTGTGAGATTAAGTTGACCTCGGAACCTGAGTCGAGAAGAGCCTTATGGGGTTCATTCCCAGAGACTTGGAGGTAAACTAAGGGGACTCCCGGATTTGATAATTTCTTTGGAAAGTGGCTGACCTTGATCCAGTCAGTTACTGTATGCGTTAACATAACTGTATGCATTGGACGTGATTTTTCTGCTGGAGGAATTCCCGAGACCGTGTTAGTTATGGGAGTGTTAGGATGCCCAACTGCTTGTGAGGGTGAAGGCTTAGTTGGATTGTTGGTCCTAAGGAAGGGTCTTTTTGGTGAACGATTGTTAGAACCAACCGATATTGAAGGCTTGGGAGCCCTCACAGTGTTAGGTTGTTGCAGTTGAGTGGGATTTACTTTGGGCTTTTTTGGAGCAGTTGGTGGTGCAGCCATAGGTGCAGGAGATGCGGATGGATTTGGAGGATATTGTGGGTATGGAGCATTTCACGAAGGAGGGGGAGTCCTAAAATATTCTTGAACTTGGTAGTAACTTGGAGGTTTTATGTGACCCGTAGAGTCACCTGGGAAAATCGGTTGCTGCACATAATAACCGTAAGGATCGGGCTGCCAGTAAGGGTATTGATGTGCTGGCGGTGGCATCCCCCATGACTGTGGGTATTGCCACTGCTGGTGTTGTCCAATGGGCTATGGAGGCATTCCACTTGGATAATATGTCAAGGGTTGGTGGAACTTCCTTGGGTTACCTTGTGGGTAAGGTAACCTTCGGGGTGTTTGCCGTTAATTAAGTCTTGGATTTAGTGCATACACCCCAGACTCCTGCAGATGTGAGATAATTTGGCAACATCCCTTAGGATGGTTATAGTAGCAGACCTCACATCCACTATCATTGTCTGAATCAAAATTTACAGCCTCATCGGAGATAGGAATTTTCCCCTTACCCTGGTTATGTGCAGGGCTTAAGTTT
>MNCI01005120.1:857149-892399 GCA_015680685.1 Gnetum montanum | reverse complement strand
AAACGCCCCATGGAACACTTGGGGTTAATTGTTCGTTGTCTTCCCAGACTTACTTGTTATTGTCACGGTGTATGGTTAAGTAAGTTCGAGGTATATGATTTTTTTGGTATTTTACAGTTTATCTCCTATGCTAAACGGTGAAGGGTTGGGAAACTAAAACTAACTCTAACTACAGCACTAAGTCCTAGCATCAGCATCCATTCCCACTTGTTGTACACACCCTGAATTGTGCAACTGTGTCTACCAAATGCTAATCATTACTGGTATTACCACACGTAACGCACGTGCTTAAAGCAGTCGTACTGAGGCACTTAACTAACCTAAGTGTGACAAGTAGCCGATTCCTTGACTAGCCGTACACATCCATAGATGCTCGTAATCAAGACGTACTTGTCCCACGTTCTAGGAGGAAAGGGTGAGAGAAACTAATCGCGATGAGTAGCCGATTCCTTGGCTAGCCATACACATTTGTCAATGCTCGTAACCAAGTCATACTCATGCTGCGTTACTAGGAAAGCAATAAATAACATTAATTAAACCTATCCATGAACTACAAGGTTTATCCACAAAGCTTGTCTTTATTGCCGTACACAACTTGCGTTCAAGTACAAAGCTACTCGAATAAAGAACCGTTCACTTGGGGGACTCCTACTGCGGGCACATGGAAAATATTCTATCTCTAGGGTGATCAATCCACCAGAGCTTCGCTACTTAACGCCTAGGATGGGAAATGAGGGGAGTGCCGCCTCTTATTTATAGATTTGACGGCGGACCGCGATATCGCGTACGCGATATTCCAAGGAACAACGTGATATTGCGTACGCGATATCACAAGGGATGAGATATTCGTCAGATGCGATATCGCAGCCTGTGCAATTCGCGTCTCATCACCAATGATACTCAAATACTTTTATCATCCAACTTTAACACCTGTAGTAAGGATGAGACATCCCATAGAACAAGGAGGCCCGAAAGGCCTAGGACTTTCTCAATAACTAACAAGAACTTATTTGTGGATGATTGGAAGACTTAAAAAAGTCATGATGAGTTTTACAATTCCCTCTCTTCCTCTACTCCTTCAATGTTAGATTGTAACATGGATGACTATCTTTCAAGGGATCGACGTAGAACTAAAAATTGAGCTCACAAAGAAAATCAAGAATGCCAACATGAACAAGGACAACATCATCCCAATGCACAAACTCACAACCCACTTAGTGATGATGAATCCCTGCTGGCCACTAAGAGCCTAATGCCTATACAAGAGGCCTTTCAAATACCCCACAGGCATCGCAAGGAAAGTCGTCTACCTAGGCTTGACTTAAACAACTTTCCTAAGTTTTCTGGAGGCTATGATTTAGATCTGCAACATCATCTACAAGCCTTCTATGATGCTTGTTTATGGAACAATATTGATAATGGGTGGAAAAAACTTAAGATCTTTCCTATGATACTCGTTGGCCAAGCAAAAGTGCGGTACAGATCGTTAAAACCAAAATCAATCTATAGTTGGCCAACAATGGTAGAACTCTTTACTGAATGATATCAAACCTATGCCAGAGTGTCAGCCTTGAGGAGAAAAATCTAAGAATGGAAACAAGAGTAACATGAACCCTTGGACATGGCCTCAGAAAGATATTATGCATTGTGCCCAGGCCATGGATTCTTTGAGGAAAGGCTAATGTGTCACATCATGGATGAGCTCCATAATGAAACAAGGGAAACCCTAGGGATGTATGCCTGAGGTCAACTATATGAGCTACAAACCCATCAACTCCAAGAGCTTATTAAGAGGGTAGCAAAAGAAGAAGGAGAAATGGCTAAATGGGAGAATGTTGAAAAATCTCAATGGGACCAAAATCTTGAATTAGAAAAGGTCCATAACCATAAAGAGGAGAAATCAACTCACCTTGAGGAAGTGCAACCATTTCTGCCTTTGCCAATGCAACAATCACTAGATGAAATTGCTACAAAGATTCATAAGATGACGAAGTGGGTGCACGGAAAATATGGAGAATATGCTAACAATAGTAGAGGCACAACCATGCCAAATCAAGAAATAGGACAAGAGACCATGCAACAATTAGAACAAAGGATAGAAGATAATAAGAATAAGAACTCAACTGCCAACTTCTCATATCAATGCAACGTCTATATGTATGATCACCCCAAATGCCAATGCCCAATTTTGTCACATTTACATGAGTTGGGGAGGAATGTTACACCCAGATTTCATACAGAAATATCAGGTTCAACCATAATGGTGAAAGCCCCAATCATGGGGGAAGCCATCGCCAACCCGACCATATCCTTTGTATGCCCCAATGCCAAATGCTTACTATGTTCAACCCCTTATTTCTCCAACTAGATCATCATCCTCTACTTCACCTCATCGTTATCATTTTCCAAAATACTATCCACTCATACCCTCTCCGATAAGGTCACCACCTCATGTACCTTACACTTTTCCTCAATAACAATATTCTCATCCTTCACCCCATTCTACATCACCACAAATTGTACCAAAAGGTTTTGCACCACATCACCAACCTAGGAATGCTACTTGTGCTACTATTGTCAATAGTAGTGACGGTACTCAAAAGTGCCCTTTCTTTAGGCATGGCCGTAGAAAGAAGCAGCATGATGCTGAACCCACTGCATCTCCCAAACCAATGCAAGTTCAATGCTGTGATGCATCCTTCTTCTCAAACTCAACATCTCGTGTTACCTTATCAAGGCCACCAATCAATGCTCTAACAACTATGTGGCCTAATGAATATAGCCATAGAAGGAGACATATTAATCCTTGCTTTCCATCTTATGGTCAAGTGTGCCATAGTGGGGTAGCTCCTTATCCCATGATCCCATCATATAACCTACCCAACTATGTCTATTATGATCAATTGTTTGAACCCCAATATGGGTACGTTCCAACCACCACATCAAAAGACACCTAGTCGTTTGGATATGACCGGGTCCCAATATTTCCAACATGCATGGATCCTACCCTTACATTTATTAATTCTCACTATGATCAAAGGTTTAGTTATGGGGGATATCCCCCATTCTAATAAACATAATTAATAAATGTTTTTCCCTTTCTTTAATTTTACAATTTTTTGTTTTCCAGTTTTTCATCTTTCAATTTTTTATTTTATCCTTTTATTGGCTAGTTCATCTTTTTATTTATTTTTTTATCTTTTTATATTTTTATGGGTAATCTCATCTATGAATAAAAGACTCATGTGACTCGTTGGTTGAGGTGCTGTTCTATGCTATCAAGTCTCAGGTGACTAATTACTTAGACAGCGAGCCCATCACATCCACCCACCCATTCTATTAATAAGAGGTTCTAATCTAGGCCTGATGATATTCTTGACATCATTAAAACTTAAATTAATTTTGTGCTTATTATTCCCAAAGAAAAAAATGATGGACTAAGAGGGAATGGTTAGGGTGTGACATCAAGGGGACTTGTGGATTCTCTTTGGTGACATCTGTAGGGGTTACCAAGTAGCATGGGTGTACTAAGATCCTTGTAGGTCTAACGAAAAATGGGAGTAAGAGTAATAAAGGCACTCAATCAAGAAAAATCAATGCTATTCTGGGGGTCCCATTGGAAAGACATGCACCCATACCTGAAGGTTGGTGGCTTCTTTGGATTAAGCATTCAAAAATAAGAGAGAAAAGAAAAGAAGAAAAAAAAAGTGTGTGCCAAAGCAGCTAGAAAAAAAAAAAGAGAAGATCAAGATCAAAGTGTTGTAAAGAAATCACTCCTTCCTTAAAAAAAATGCCAAGTGATCATACACCTTGTTGTCATGGTACACTTATGAGTATCCATCATGGGATGAAACAATGCGATGTCATTGATCAAAGGAATGGACTTGGTTTTGATTTTGGAGGGATGAGCTAATGACACATTAATCACATCCTACACAAGATTCATTATGCCTTGGGTCAGTTACCTCATGTCCCAATCTTTGCAATCCCTTCTATAATTCACCTCATCTCACTATTCATGAATTTGTGGCTTTCATCTTGTGTAGCATTGAATTCACACCTCATCGCGGTGATATCTACATGTGTGTGTTTTGTGGAACTAATGTGGATTACATTTAACCCTTCTAATGCCTATGGACATTTTAGGATGTGGTTATGCAAGGGCATTATAGGTTGGAACCTTCTTTTGGGAGGACCCACTTGCGTAACCTTTGTAATCTATACTCATAACACACACCATCACATCATTTTATACCCTCCAAGGATTACAATACTCTTTCCCTCATCATCCTTTTGGTTCAAACGTTCCTATGTACCGAAACATGTCCTTTCTCCTCATTCAATTCATGCATTCCATTACCAAATTCTACACCATTATACTTTTTGTGCCTTCAGGACTATTTAATATTACCCTGACCTTTTACACCAACTTCAAGTCCTTCATTTTTGACTTTAGAATTTTAGAAATTTATCAATTTTTCTAAGTACCCTACTTTAAATAGGCCGCGATATCGTGTACATGATATCGGGTCCAACGTGATATCGAGGCCACACTATCGCATATGCAATATCGTGTCGAACAAAACTATATATATGGACCCCCCCACACACACGTCAACATCACTTTCAATTATTCATGCAAGGGGAGTTTTTTAAATTTTCTTCTACGAATCGCAAGTTGTGCACCTCTTGTTCTAATAGCCATAACTCGCATGCTAGCACTCCAATTCTTATTCCAAAAGAACCTACTTGAACCCAAAGTGTTCAACTTAGTAGTGGAGGAGAGGTACACTCCAAATTGCACATAAACTTTTCGAAATTTTTCATCACCAAAATGATACTATAAAGGGTAATTGATTTTAAAAAAATAAAAAATGATGATAAACATGTGCCAAAAACAATCTTATCTCCTCAACTACACCAAGAAATTAAATTTTAAAGCCACCTAATCAAATTAGGGGCCCAATATTAAAAATTTTAGGGGACATTTCCACAAGATTTTCTAACTTTGGATCACACAAAATAAGAAACAAATTCATTAAGGTAGAAGTAAGGTATAACTTAAATTTTGTAAATACCCTTACTAATGGTCGACCTTGTGTGATTGTAGATTGCCCCTAAACATGGGCAATAAGAAGGACCCTTTCAAGGTGTGTCCAAGCAACCTAGGAGAGGCAAAGGACAAGTGTCGCTTGAACAACGTGCATAGCAGGAGACACAATCATTTAGCATCCATCAAGAGATTCCTGCTACTATGTAGTTAGGACAAGTAGAAGGAGAAGCTACTGAAGCACCTGAATAGGGATAACACCTCATGTTTTCCCCAGAGTGTGTTCAGGATATCCAAGAAAGTTTCATGTCGATAGTTGTGATCGTGGAATTAAACTTCAAACCTTTCATAGAATTCGCTCCTAAGGCCATTAGGGACCAACTTAAAGGGTCCCCATTATGGCCTGTCCTCTCTAAAAGTGGTGCCTGGTACTTAGGAGAAATGTATCAATTTTGGCATAATAAAGAAGAAGGCACCATATTTGACATTTATGGTGTGTTTGTAGACTTTTCCACCAAGGCCATCTCAGAAATGTTGAACCTTCTGAATACAGGTCCAAAAGTTGCTCACCTATCCACTCACTTTGATGCTGATGCACGAAGAGTCTGGTTGGATAGGGTGTACATCAAAGAGGACAATATATATGGAGATTTGACACTAGAAGAAAAGATATACTTCAATATTGGTACTTATCACATCTTCCCCACAAGAGGATTAAATAGAATTTCAACATATGAAGCAAGAGGAAGTATGATATTGATGGGAAAGGTTAATGCTAACCTTCCTCATCTATATCTCATGGAGATCTTGGGCCAATTTGAAGAAGGCAAGATTGAGAAGTTCATGTTGCCCTTCCCTTGTCTCATCAAGAAGCTATGCAAATGTGCTGGTATTCTAGGGTACACCAATGATGTTCCCAAAAGAGTTCAAATGCTTCATTTGCCAAACTACTAAAGCCTCTAGCCCAAAGGAAGAGTGCTGGTGAGACATTGGAGCTAGAGAAAGAATAGGTGGTGGGGGCCCAATCAACAACAAGCAGGGCCTAGCACGAGCCAGTGAGACCAACTATCATCACTGCTGTAAGATTATCGACCGTTGATGAGCCATCTTAGGGCCATTGCTGAGACAGTTAGTTGGGGAAGTCATGATGATGCTAATCTCTTCCACATCATCGACAACACCATATGGCCCATAGTTTCTATTGATCGCGCATGGGGTGAGGTGTCCATCCAAACAAGAGGAGGGGAGACCCATTGGTCATAACAAATTTTAGAAAATGCTACGTCTTTCTAGGTGCAATTGGAAATGGGTGAAGGGGTCATAGTGATGATCATGCAGCACCAAGATGCAGTGGGAGCTATAGAAATGATCATAGACCACATCAAGGAATCCTTCAACATCCCTGTTGTGTCATCAACAGATTTCACAAGAGCACGCGATGCTCAAACTCTAGTTGGTCCCTCAATAACTCCTATAGGACATGAGGATGTTCTTGATCGGTTGCTAAAAATAGGATAAGTAATGACATCCTTGTTCGACATCCCATAAGATGTTACAACAACAAAATCAGACCTCATCTCCACCAAAGGAAGGTTGGTCATGGTAGAGATCAGGATTGAGCATGCGGAAATGGAGTTGGAAAGACTCCAAGAAGGGCTCATTACCTTGTAAGCTGAACAGTAGGACCCATCTCAATTCATTCCCGCAAACTAGCTAGACACTTTTAGGATGGAGCAACTCAATAAACTATTTGTAGATAATAAAAGAATGGCAGAGTAGAAGGAGAAGGCTAACTAGGATGCCTCCAAGGCACAAGTGCAAACCTATGCACATGCCAAGGCACTCAAAGCCTTACAGGAAGAGAATAAACAACTCACTACTGACAATCTTCAGTTGACCACTATGGAGAAATAGAAGAATGTTCTCGAGGAAAATTTTCAACAATTACGAGGGCAGTTGGTCAGGGTCAACAAGACATGAACCATTTGGTCAGAGAGAATCGAACCCTCTCAATGGAGGAGGTATGCACAATCCATCAAAAGATGATGATTGAAATAATCACATGGCAAAACAAGGTCAAGCGACATGAAAAGTTAAAGAAGCATTTCAGAGATCAGGTAGAGATGTACAAGAAAGTCATAGAAAAGGAGATCCATATGGCCAAGGCCCACATTAACACTTTTAGTGCTCAACACACTAATTGGTGGGCCATATTGGACACATATGCATTTTCCCACCAAGCAAAGCTTAAAATCCAAGATCTGCAAATTCAAGATCTCACAGAGTACATGGAATTGGCAAACCTACAATATGCTAATCTAGCCATGTTGACAATAGGATGCTTGAGAAGTCGGTAGCTGCCACTTATGCCAAATATGAAGTAGAATTTGCGAAGCATAAGAAAATATTGTAGAATCTAGAAGTCACAAATTCTAAACTAAATGTGGTTAAGACTAGCTACTAAGGGTAGAAAGATGTCATAGCGGGCCTGGTTCAATGGCTTATATATTTCCAAGAGTATAGGGACAAAGCCAGAGCCTACGAGGAGGAACAATGGTTGTTTGCGGCCTGGTACATTAAAGAAAATAAGATGTTCTCACAACTACCATGTCCATGGAAGGTGCAAACTCCATCAAACGTTGGAGCATCAGCATGGATGGCACAAGATCCTTGAACTGAAGAAGAAAAGCTCTAGGAACTCCTTTAGAGCAATCAAATCCCAAATCCTAAAGCACAAGACAAGGGGAAGAAACCCATTGAGGAGCCACCGCCACTTGGAACCACATGAGTTCCAAAAAATTTTGTAATTTTGTATTTTTTTTGTGTCTGTTCCAATTTTATTCTATTCAATTCTCCACTGTGGCATGAATAAATTCCTAGTCAGTCAATAATCCCATACCTCTCCACTATGTAATCAATGGAGCTTGTTCTCATTTTGTTCAACTTGAGGATGAGTTTTCATTCAATCGTGGGGGTATGATAAATCATGATTCATTAGGCTTTGATATCATACCTATGATATTGGGTACATGATATTGGGTACACAATATCGTGGCCTGGCTAGCGATATTGGATGCGCAATATCGTGACTCCTATGTGGGCCTATAAATACACATGTAGGTGTAAGGAGTTGGGAGTTAGTTTTTAGAGTTAGTCAGTACTTCATTTTAGAAGTTAGCTTTCATTTTTAGTTCTTCTTAACCCTTTTCCCCCAGTGCATGCCTACAGTGTGATGATTATGATTGTATAGCACCTTCATTCAAGTGTGACGTACTTGGACATGCACATGACCGAAAATAAAGATCTAGGCTACTTCATCATTGTAGCATTCACTTAGTTTAATTATTTAACTGTTATTTATTGCTTTCATAATTAATCTCTCTCTACCTTCCTCTCCTATCCTTGTTAATAAACATGGAATGAGTACAACTTAATTATGAGCATTTAAGTGTGACTACTTAGTATCCCAATAGCGTACCTATGACATGTGCATGGTAATCCCAGCAATAGTACATGAGGTCCAAGATGTGTACTGATGATTAAGGGATGGATACTCATTACACGTAGGCTAACTTAGACTCTCTTCATCCTTTTCCTATTAGCTTAATAAGTTATTTTCCATTGCCTCTAGGAGTAGCACTAGTTTAGGACTGCATCATACACCTCACCCTAGACTAAATCATACATGACAAAGTAAATACTAGTCCAGGTGGGAAGATAGCAAACTGCGATCAATGAGTAACTATTTAGATACCACAACTAGCCCATCTATGGAGCTTGACCAGATCGTGCATGAAATGCTCGTATTCATATGGTTGAGTGTAGGGGTACCTCGCCACTCATCAAGTGTAAACTTTAAAGTAGTGTTTTTCAATACAAACTACACTCATTGATTATTGTATTTGAATATAGTCACAAATCATTAATTGTTGCATTCAAATTCAACTTGACCCTAAGTTGAGTTAACCCCACTTTTATTAAAACCCTTATTAAAAAAACATTTTTTTGAGAAATGTCAATATGCAATATGACTTGGGCATTTTTTGGTAACTCTTTAAAGCACTACATATACACAAAATTTTGAAAATACTTACTTGAAGATGTTGGCTTGAGGATGTTGCCCTACCATGGAAAACTTGACCATGTTTATCTCCATTCATCTTCACATCGATCTAGACATCAAAATGATGTGTCTTGTGAATTGTTTTGTTCTTGATGTTGGGAAGAACATTTTGCATAAAAAAATAATGATTCAGCATGAACCATTATAAATTAAAATATTCTTTAGAATAGGAGATGCATGGGGAATTGTAATAGTCTTGATTCATAAAATATGCTTCACAATAGGAAATGTGTGGTGGAATTGTAAGAGTCTTGATTCTTAATATGTTGCAAAGATTCTCAAGATTTTTTTAAAAAAATAGTGGTAACTAAAAGTATTATAAAATATTCATAGAAAAATCCAATAACAAGTTACAATGCTTTTTCAAAAATCATAAGTACTTCATGATTCATAATATTATAGTGTCAGTGATAAATTGGGTGTAGTTTTGATGAAGTATAGCTTAAAACTTAAAAGTAAAATTAAAAATAACCCAATACTCAAGTACTTACATTATTAAGTGGTAGCTCATGTTGTAGAACTTGGGAAGGTGCAACTTGAAAAGGATTTGCAATGACCTCTATGCCTACTACTATAGGTAGGTGATCTCTTACTTCCAAAAGTTGAGGAGATGAATTTGTATGATCCATTCCTCCATTAATGCCAACACCATATCTAGAATGATAAGAAAGAGGAGTATTACTTAAGGATCATTAAGCTTAGAAGGGATGGGAAAATTAATAAGTTCTCCAAATAAAAAAAAATCTTCAACACAAGCATACACTAGATTTTATGTGGTTCCCCAACTTGGGTAGTCCACACTCGAAGGGTAGTTTGATAACACACCTCTGGACTTTGTTTCTCTCGAAATGTCATTTGAAGGGTACCACACCCTATACAAGCTCTAAGATCCACTCTGGAGTGATCTAATACCACAAATCCACTCAACCTCGCAAGGTCTTGACAAGCTTAGGATGTGATTTCCAAGATCTCACAACCTTTATAACTTGAGCTTCACTTTGAAGTGTTGTGGTGCTACACCAACACTCAATCCCATAGGATCTTAACAAGCTCAAGAATGATGCCTTCCCATAAGAAGCACATCAACCCCATAGGGCAACAGGAAAAAGAAAAAGAAAAAGTACAAGGAAAGCATGCAACTAAATTTCTGGTCCTTGCACTTGAGGTACAGTAAAAAATCATTATAATAGTACAAAAGATGGTTTAATGAACTACAAATACAATAGAATAGTATTCACAATGATAGCTTGAATTTGAAACTTTCTTTCACACAATACCTGCACATTTTCCAAGAGAATGAAGTCTTCTTGTAGCCTAAATGTTTCTAAAATCACCTTAGAATTCATGCAATGATGATCTAATAATAATTGGAGATGTCTTCTTCAAGATTGAGATGTCTTTCTACATTAGACTTCCATTTGGGGGAGACAACTTTGAGGAGACATTTTCATGAAGATGTCTTTGAGGAGATGTCTTCATGAAGGCATCTTCTTCACAAGGAATACATCTACTATTTCTGAGAGATGTCTTCTTCTCAACATCCTTCAACTCAGCCAAGATGTCTACTTTGTCAAGGAGACATCTTTGCTTGATGCGAGATGTCTATTGTTTCTTCAAGATGTCTTCACTTGATCCTTTTTTTCTTTGGCCAAGATGTCTACTATTGTTGAGAGACATATTTACTTGATGGGAGATGTCTATTATTTTTTGGGGACGTCTTCACTACAGTTAATCCTCCAATGCTAAGGCTTCCTTATAAACACTAGAGTTGAACTTTGAGGTCTTTGTTCCTTGTCCATGCACTTTGAACTCCTACATGCTTCCTTGAGACTTTGTAGAAGTACTTCTTCTTTGAGCTCTCATTTTGTCCAAATCCAAGTTCTTTCCCTACAAACACGACAACCACATAGCATCCTTGTTTTCCATGTTTCTTAAGGTTTTGACATACCAAAAGGTCAACAATCTCTCCCTTTTTGATAATGTCGAAAACTTAAGAAAATGGGTTAGTCTAATCACAATATACTTAAACATAATGTACATAAGAATGATCTCTCCCCCATTTTGGACATGAACAAAAAGGAAATGAAGGAGTTACATTTCTAAGAAGAAATTTTTTTTACTAAATATATATCATTTTAGAACACAAACATCTAGTTTGTAAGAGCCATTGCATAATGAGCATATCCATTCTCACAAAAAACTCTCGTCCTGTATGGACAGCACCCAAAAGAATCTATCAAAATACTTGTAAAAATATTTCATAATATAATTGTGCATAACATACAAACATTTTTCAAGAGAATCATACAAAGAATACACATCTCATTAATTTTATAGGGCTAAAGAAGTAAAACTAGTATTTATTAAGAGTGGCCCTTCATCTGTCCATAACAACAAGAAACATACTTGATCCAAGCTTTTCAAGAGCAAGTAACCTACCTCTAAACCAATATTCATTTAACAATCTAAGAGAAATTTCAAGACAAGTGAATAAAAACCTACATATTCAGCTTTTACGAAATACATCTTATCATGTTGAAAAAGTAAAAATATAGAAGATCACAACTAATCATCTAGAAAATTCATAAGCTAATATATGATAAAAAATTTCATACACACACACACACACACACACACACACACCTCATGACTTACCAAAAGAAATTATGAGCACCTTTTCTAGAACAAATGAAAGCACTTGAAATTTCTAAGGAGAGTAAATCTCAATACATATTTTCAATAAGGATCTTAGGCACTTAAAAAGAAACATTCACAGTCATCAAAAGAACTCACAAGTAAGGTCATATAAACTTTAGGAGCTTTTACTAATAAAGATCATCTTTAGATAAGAATTGTAAAATATTACCACATGAATAGGCTCTTCTTTGCTCATTTTTAGATGAGGGTGTTTGAGTGGAGAGTCTTTGTTACTTGAGTATCTTTTGGTATAAGTCTCAAAACACTCTCCCTATACTGATGGCCTCTTAGATGATAAGGTACAAACTTCCCCTGCATGTGTGTAGATTTTAGTGCTCCCTTTAAGTTATTTTTGATTAGCTTATTTTTTTCATCAAAGTACTATCCCAACAAATCAACATTATGATCAAGTGTGGAGACTAAAGTCTCCTATTAATAGTACTAATAGTTCCTCTAGAAATGTCTCTTCAAAAGATTCATCAAAGATACTAACTCAAATGCTTTAATCTTCCAAAATGATGAGCTTTGATATCAAAGGAAAGCACTATGTATAATGAAAGTTTAACACAAAGCCTTTAGATTTGAAACAAAGCTAAGAATCTAAAAGATGATTTTTCAATAAATACTATTCAATTTTACAAGTACCACAAAATTTCATTCAATTATAAGATTAATCACATCATGCTCATGCATTCACAAAAGATACAATAATCAAATATTCTAACAGTACCAAATATCTTCTCTCGTAAGCACTTAATATTTGTAGATTACTGGAGCTAACATCCCATAGCTTGAAATAAAGTAAACACATATCAACATAATTTAGTCTTTTTTAATTCTCCAAATTATCTATTGACACCATATTTAGCAAGTAAGGAAATAGAAACTTACCTTACCTATAATTAAAAATTAATGTGATTAGACTGCTAGAGAATGAGATTCCTCTTTCGAGGTTTCTCTTCTTGCACAGACCTCTTTGAACTCCAAGGTTTGGCTTCCTTTTACAAAATTTCTGGAGAGATCATTCTAATTCTCATATTCCTTCCTTTTAATTCTCTAAAATTTCTAAACTCCCTTGTTCTTTTGAGTTCTCTTTCATTTCCTTTTTACCTTGAAAAATTCCATTTCTTGATGCATTTGGGTAAGACCCAGGAGTTTTATGATATGACCAGGTATTCAAATGATAAAACTTTAAATTACACTCCCATTACCTATGAAAAAATTTATGAAAATAATAACATCTAATCTTCATAATGTAGTATAAGTGATTACAATGATCAAACCTTTGTGGTGCTTTTGATTGGATTGGAGTTTCTTTTGATTAGGATGTAGTGCCTCTTGTCACTTCAATCTTTGGAGAGTCCTTTTTTTGGGATGGAATTTGTGTAGAATCCTTTTCTTGGGAATAACATCCTAATCTAATTTTATCTTGTGAACTTATTCCTTATCCAAAAACCATCTAAAGGGATTTTTTTCCCTTGACTAACCTTTCATTTACAAATTTGGTATCAACAATTTCTTCCTTAGCCTACTCATAAGACAAGGTTAGCTTTTCATTCTCAACACTTAGGTCTGAGATTTCTTTTGTAAGATTAGAAATTTTTGTATTTAATAAGGAAATTTCATAAACCTTTTTTTTAACTTGCTTTTTGAACTTTACATAAAGACTTTCTAGCTTACACAATAGATCATACCTCTATTCCTTATTTTCAAATTTGATCATCATCATCAGAAAGGTCAACATAAACATCTATGAGAGACATATAGATGAGATGAGAATATTTTAAGTTGTCATCTATCTCTTCCTTTCCTTGGTCTCCATCATCCCAATTGATGAAGAAATTTTTTGCTTTTTTATATTCTTGAGTTGATTCTTTTTCGTCATCCCAGCTTGTATGGATGTTACTACTTTATTGTTTCTTCACTATACTCTTTCTTTTGAAACCTATAAGCATTAGGGCATTTGGAGGTCATATGGCCTCTCCCACCACATGTCTAGCATTCCATATAAAATATATCAAAATTTGGAAGTTTAGATTGCTTACTTTTACTCTTACCTTTGTTGTCCAAAATGTTGTTGATGAGTTGAGCGCATCCATCCAAGATGAATACCAAAACTATGAACCTCATGTACTTAAAGAATTTTTGCATTGTAAAGATGATCCCATGGAATATTAGTGACTTGATGTAGGATCCTCCTTCCATTGTTCACTCCTGAGTTATTACACTCAAAACGAAAAGTACCATTCTTTGATACCACTTGAGGATCATTGAACTTGGAAGAGGGTAGGGGGATGAATAAGTTTCCCAAATAAAAAAAATCTTCAACACAAAGCACATACTATATTTAATGTAGTTCCCCAACTTGGGTAGTCCATACTCATAGGGTATTTTACTAGCACACCTCTAGACTTTGTTTCTCTTAAAATATGGTTTGAAGGTGATGAGTCATCTGGTTGGCTACATCGACAGGATGCCATCGACGCAACCCTATTGTTAGGATCCCATCAATGTAGGGTTTAACCTATTGATGTGTACCCATCAACGAGGCTCCCTATTTGTCCTATAAATAAATTCTCATTAGTCACATTTATGACATAAGTCTCATAGTTGTAGCAAAGCTCTTGTAGTTTTATCATTTAGAAGTTAGAATATTTATGGATCTAACTACAAGAGCTTTGCTACAACTATGAGACTTATGTCATAACTAAGAGAGGTCATAACTACCCGCAATAGGAGTTAAAGAGTGTATGGATGTTTATTCGAGCACTATTGTACCTGAGCACTATAGTGTGTGTGGCAATAAAGACAAGCTTTCTAATAAACCTTGTAGCACTTTGAAATAGATTAATTATTTTCTTTATGCATTTAATATTTTAAGCAATTTCCTTTAATGTTTTAAGTAATTAAGTAATTAATTAAGCTAGACTAAGATAAATTAAATAATGATTAATTAAGCACGTAAGTATGACCACTTCGAATAAAAGCTTGGTGCTTAGTAATCCTAGTAATGCTTAATGTTTGGTAACCCAATAATGTTAAACATGTTCAAGATGTGTATGACAAGTAGGAATAGATGCTTATGTTAGAATTAGTTAAATGTTAGCTAGTTAAATTAAATTAGCAATTAAATATATTTCATTCTTTATTCTTTATTCTTTATTCTTTATTCTTAGGTGACTTAGAACATAAAATGTAAAAATTATAAAAATCATATGTCTCAAGTGCACTTAACCATACCTTTGCATTTCACAAGTGTAATTCGAAAGACAATGATTGCAACAATTAGTTTTACTTCCTAGAAACCAATATACTTAGAAGGCTATAAGTCCATGGGATTCAATCAAATCATGCATAAAATCTTAGTGATTCATCTGGTTGGGCATAGCGTCTACTCGTCACTCATCATTGGTATCATTGTTGGGGGACCTGTAGTTTGATACGTGTGCTATCTAGAACTAAGTGAATATTATTTGAGATTGTTGAAAAAAATCCTAAAGTTGTAATCATTTGGAAAATAAAAATAACAATTATAATTAAAGCACATTAAATTTTTATTTTAATTGAAAATTTCTTCTTCTCACAAGCATGATGAATCAAAACCACCAGTGCCCCAAGAATTCAAAGTGATGTACACTCATCTAGATGAGTTTGTACATAATTTCCCCTTTATCCTACATAAGGATGAACAACTACAATGGATATATATGGAGGGCAACATTGTGTTGCCTCCCAATCGATCTATTCCTAGGATGCTACTCCAAACTCTTAAGAGGTTGGGCATCTAGGATCTCCATGATGAATACATTATGTAGGACCATGACTATTGGGACTACTGTCCCATGAAAACATGGTGCAAACAAGATTGACACCAAGAGAAGTGCCATAAAACTACGAAGGGGAAATGGTTTACTAAAACCTTATTCCTGCTAAATTAAAGTAACAGGGAGGATTCTCAACATGAAGATTCTCCACTTGTTAACTTTGGTGAAGGGGGATTAAACCCAAATCTACAGTCCACTATCAACAATCTAGGTTCAAGTAGAACTAGGAGTCAAGGCAGGGGCTTAGGAAATCATCGTAATGATAATAAACCTAATGATCATGGTTGTGAGATGTGGAGAGAAGGTAGCAAACACCATGATGGTGGCAATCCTCCTCCCTCTTCATCCTCTTCCTCCTCTGAATTTAATTAACATAGTAGAGGATGAAGCCATGATGAAGGTGGATGATGGGACAATAATGATGTAGGCCCTACCATGAACAAAGTGATAGTAGAGGATGTCATAGGCATCATCAAAATCATGATGATGATGAGCCTTTGAATTGCAACTTGAACCATGCTCAACATCACAGAGGCAATCAGAATTCCAACCAAGCATATAAAAGATAGTAACATCAAGAGGTTGGATGTGAACAATATCCTCGAATTTGAAGGGCGATATAACTTAGATTTACAAACCCATCTTCAAGCCTTTCATAGTGCTTATACCTTGAAAAACATAGAAAATGACTGGCAAAAACTTAAGCTATTTCCCAAGACACTCATAAAAGAAGTAGAAAGTTGGTACCATTCCTTAGAGCCAGAATTAATTCACAGATGAAGTACAATGCTTGAGCTATTTAATGGCAAATATCAGACATACTCTAGAGTGTTCAATTTGAGAAAGAAAATCCAAGGTTGGTGATAAGGAATACATGAACCCTTTGATGTAGCCATGGGTAAGTATTATTCCCTTGGTTATTCTTAGTGGAAACAACTTCCCCATATCATAGATGAACTCCGATTAGAAATGAGGAGAACCCTTGGGGTTTATGTCCAAGGGAGATTGTTGAAACTTCAATCCCATTAGATTCAAAGGATGATTGAGTAGGTTGCAAAAGAAAAAGGTGAGTTGAGGAAATGGGAAAGTGTTGAGGAGTATAACCGAGACCCTTCCATTAGAAAATAGAAGGTCCATTTTTGTGATAGTGAGGAGGAGGCATCACTTAATGAAGTGGTGCAACAAAAAACCATATCAATTCAAAAATATATTTCCAAAATTTTAGCTAAGTTGGATAAAATGTGGAAATCTTTGGATAAAAAATTCCAAATTACTCTAAAAATTACAAAAGAATCTAAAGTGCAAAGGTAGTAAATGTGATTGCAGGAGAAGAAAGGAAGCTAAACATGCCTACCAAAGGGTAAGGGCAAAGCTACCATAGTGGAAGAGGTTGTGGAGTCAAAATCAAATGATGATGGTGAATGTAACATTTTCCAATATGAACATCCTAAGGGATGTTACCCTATTGTGTCACACTTGTAGGAATTTGGGATATACGCTTTGAATCCTAGACTGGAAAAAAGGCAAGCACCTAAAAGATTACCTTATCCTCAACACAATCTAAGGTAGTTTCACCAACAACAACAAGCTTATTATCCAAGTGGAGCTCTACCACAACTATACAAGTAGTACCATTAGTAGCAATAACCACAATTGTGCGAGATGTCACCACCTAGGCAACAATACCCTTATAAACACCCTAATCCATATGGATACTATGTTAAGCAACCCATGTATTCACATGAATTTTCTAGTCATGCCTTATTCCAACATCACTACTTACCCCTAAATAGAACTCATTCTTCATCTCCTAAAGGAAAATCCCCATATGCTTATCACCCTCATCCTTCAGCACATGTTCCTCCTCCCTCAACCCAATTATTGCCTACTCCATTCATGCAGGGTAAAATTCCCACATAATCACAACAACATAATACTACTAAGGCTATTAACTTACAGTCAGTTCTTTGACCGAGTGGTTTGGAAACTAGAGCCCATAAAAGACTATTCATTGGAACCAATAGCCCTATAAAACTCTCATTAACTTATGCAACTAGTCACCCTATGTCTTCTTCATCCTCTACATTTATTCCTTTCAAGAACCCTTCAAACCAAACACCTCCCAATATTTTCACATTCATGTTAACCCATGTTGTATTTGATTGGATCAAGGCTAGTAACCTTCCTAAGAACATAGCTAATCCTAGAAGTCCTCTCATCTACTTGTAGATTACTAGAAATGAGCCATGTAAGGTTCTTGACTCGGGTTCTAGTGTTAATCTAATTTTCCATGAAATGTACAAAACCTAGAACTTGCCTCCTCTCAAAAAGAGCAGCATTCATTTAGAATTGACAAATCAATCCATCACTATTCCCTTGGGATTAATGGAGAACATTGTGACCACTATCTATAGATGGTCCTATCGTACTGATTTCCTAGTGATTAAGGTTGACAATTGAAAGGGGGATTTCCCAATCATTATGGGAAGGAATTGGTTAAGCACCATTGATGCACAAAAGAGCATTAGAGATATTTCCCTAGAAATTTCCAAGGAAAGTTTTTTTGGAAAGATCTAGAAGAAGAGAGTTCCATGCATTGTGTACATCAATATAGGGTGCAACTATGTGCTAAAGTTATGGTCTATCAAAAGCACATAAATCAAAGAATGTAAATAGTATGAAAATGAATCTAAAATCCAAAATTGCTTGTACAAAATAGCCATAGAATATGAGGGCACCTACTACTTGACAATTGATTCTAAAAGTAGCACACTTTGCATGGAACCAACTGAGAGCTTAACATGTGCCTTTGTTAAAGGCATGGATGAACTAGAGTAAGTTCATCACCCACTCTTTAATGATGAACCTAATGATACTTATTAGGAAGAGTTGTAAATCCCTAACAATTTTAAACAAGATTCCTTAGAGTTGAAAACTCTACCTACTAGCATGAAATATGCATTTCTGAAAAATGGCGAGCTAGTAATAATCAATGCCAATCATACTTCTGAGTAGAAAATGATGTTGCTGAAGATGGTCAAAAAATGGCCAATAGTATTTGCTTGGTCATATCCTGAACTCATAGGGATTGATCCTTAGATATGCCAACATCACATCTATACTGATTCTTCCATCAAGTCAAAGAGGTAGTTGTAGAGGTGGTTGAACCCTAAATTAAAGCTTATCATCAAAGAGGAAATTGAACAAATTCTAAAGACGAGCTTTATATATTCCATTACAAATAGTGAGTGGGCTAGCCCACTCATAATCATGCCAAAGAAAGGTGGTAAGTGGTGGGTTTGTATTTATTTGAAGTTGTTGAACATGGCAACATTCAAAGATTATTTTCCTTTTGTGGACCAAGTTTTGGACACTATCTCTAGAAATTGCTACTATATTTTTCTAGATGGTTATAGTGGCTATAACTAGATTCATATTGTGTTAAAAGATCAGGTCAGCAAAACACTTACAAGTTCCTAGGAGACTTTTGCATATAAAACGATGCCTTTTGGTCTATGCAATGCCCCTACAATAGTCTAATGCCTCATCCTGAGTATTTTTTAGTAACAGATTGGTAGTGGGGTGAAAGTCTTCATGGATGACTTCTCCACCTATGGTACTATGTTTAAGCAAACCCTAGACTACCTTGAGCAAGTGCTTAAAGGGTGCATGGAGACCAATCTTTGGCTCAATTGAAAAAAGAGCCATCTCATGGTCTAGGAGGGCATTATGTTGGGGCACAAAATCTCACAAGTAGGGATTAAGGTGGATCCTAAAAAAATTAGGATCATCCAAGCAATAACCAGCCAATCAAAAATAATTAAAGATGTTTAGTCATTCCCTAGACATACTAGCTACTATTGATGATTCATAGAGAATTTCTCTAAGATCACTAAATCATTAGTCAAGCTTACAAAGAAATATGTTCTATTCATATGGACCAAGGAATGCGAAAAGACATTGCAATAGCTTAAGCAGAAGATTGTAGAAACTCCAATTCTACAAGCACATGATTAGCCCTATCCATTTCACATCATGATGGATGCATCGAACTATGCCTTGGGAGCTATGCTTACATAGTTGGACAATCAAAAACATCCTTATTACATCCATTGTGCAAGCCAAAGCATTACAAGTGCACAACCTAATTACACCACTATAGAAAAAGAGATGATGATGGTGGTGTATTCCTTGAAGAAATTCAAGTACCATGTTCTTGGATACAAAGTGTTTGTGTACACTGATCATAGTGCCATTCACTTCCTTAGGAACAAGCTGACGATGAGCCCCCATGTCATACAGTGGTTGGTGATCTTACAAGAGTTTGATCTTACAATAGTAGATCAAAAAGGAATTAAGAATGTGATAGCTAATCACTTATCTTGATTACAATGGGACAACAAAGTGGAGAAGAGACTACTTTCTAATTAGTTCCCTAATGAACTCCTCCTTTTCAATGAAATAAATGAACAAGTGCCTACTACACCTAAGTGTTATGATGGATCCTTATTTATCTTCTCACTTAGAAGATGCCACAAGATTTAAAGCACTAGAAGAAACAACAATTTCTTCATCAAACCAAACTCTTAATGAAAATCAATAGACACCTTTACAAGATGTGCACCGATGGCTTAGTTCATTGGTGTGTCCTTGATGTGGATCAACTACGCATTCTCCAAGATGCTCATGAGGGTCCTTGTGGGGATCACTATGTAGGAAGATGCATGGTCATTAAGATCTTGATGGTAGGGTATTACTAGCCAACAATCTTCAAGGATGTCCACCAATTCATCTACTCTTGTGAATTTTATCAACAAGATGGCTAGATGATCACTCAAATGGAGGGGCCTCAACAATAGATCTAACCATTGGAATCCTTTGATATTTGGGGCATAGATTTCATGGGTTCCATCACTCCCACATCAAATGGAAAGGTGTACATAATAGTCACTATTGACTATTGTACCAAATGAGCAAAAGAAATAGCTGTCACCAACTATACATCTTCCACCACTACTTTTTTTTATACAAAAAAATATTATAAACAATTTTGGAGTGCCACATGCACTGATTTCTAACAATGATACTCATTTTATAGGTGCTACTTTTTGCAAGATCATGTAACGCTTGGGGGTTGAACATAAACAAACAACACCCTATCACCCCCAAGCCAATGGTCAAGAAGAGGTTACCAATAAGGATATCACAAAAATATTAACAAGAATAATAAGAAAATATAATAGAGACTAGAGAACAAAACTTAATGATGCCCTTTGGGCATACCACTCAACATGAAAACTCCCTATAGGCTACTCTCCCTATGAGTTGGTGTATAGAAAATTACCAACTCTTCCAATTCGATCCTCAATGTGCTAGATGAGAATCGATTGGTGGCCCTATTCTTGAATGAAATGCACAAGGCATTCAACAAAAAATTACATGACTTTATGATAAGAAAAGTTAAATTTCAACCTAGAGACAAGATCCTCTACTAGAACCCCACACACATACCTCAACAAACTAAGTTTTAAAAATTGTGGGAAGTGCCTTATATCATTTATAAAACCTTTGCTTCTAGGGCCATTTTGATCTATAAACTTGAAAGACTAAACAAAAAGCAGTTAGTTAACATGCAACAAGTAAGACCTTTCCATGAATCCAAATAAGCTAGTGCAAGCAACACCTCATTGGATGGACAACCTCACTCAATTTTTTGGATCCCCTCCTTTCAACTCAATCATGGGGAAGATGGCCACCCATGCTAATCATATCAATGGCTCCTCAGTTTTTCTACTTTTTTATTTTACAATTTTTTTTGTTTTACACTTTCTTTGTTTTTATACCTTTTGTTTTACACTTTATTATTTTTCCAATTTTTGTTTTAAAACATCATTAGTATGTTTTTATTTTCTTGAATATTTTACAATTTATTTTATATTTTACTTTATTTTAGTATGAATTTTTATTTTCTTTTTTAATAAAATGCTTTGTTGCCAACAAGATACAATGATGTTGTAGCTATTTGCTAATGGTGGTTTTGTTTGATTTCTATTTTTGAATTTTGATGCCTAATGACTAAGACAAAGTTTTTTTTTTCATGGAATAGTTAGTGAGTTCACATTATCCACCCATTCAAAAACTCTATAATTTTTCTTGCACTAGAAATATGAAGTCCCTTTTTCATTAATAAAAATTTAACTAGCTTATGACCTTGGTAGTTTCCAAACTTGGAAAATATTCAAAGGCTTAAATAGGGTATGACTCCAAGGGAATTCAAAGCTCTTTGTACCTCTCTACTTACTCGAATGCATGAGATTTTTCATGGATTTCTTACTATTTTGTGTCAACCAATAATAGGAAGTTAAATAAGTCTTTGCATGGTGTGGTTTCCATCCAAAAAAATTCATAAAAACATAAAATTAAAAAAAAATAAAAATAAAAATAAAAAACATGATGAGAATTCAATGCACACCCCTTAGAAAAAATAATAGGATACAAGCACTAGTTATGGAACTAGAAAGACATGTTACCCATGCCTAAAGATCCCCTCTAACTAAGGTCCTTTCTCACTTCTTACTTCTATTTTCTTCTTAAATAAGGAATGGTGATTGATCTATGGGAGCATTCTTGTGTCTCAAAGGGATGGTCTAGTCCTAGAGTGATGACGCAAAGTCACTAAAAGTGGTTGGTTTTGGTTTGAACTAATATGGATTTTATTAGGTCATTTAACCATGAAATCCAAGGGACTTCATGTGAGCATGATCAAGAACTCCATTCCACTTTCTCTCTCATCCATCAATGCTTTCCATAACCCACCTCCCTGCCAATTTCCATGTTCTTGTTTACTATCATAGTTTGATGCATTAAAATTCTTAGGTAGATTCTTTTGAATTAGGTCCTTAACTTTTTATAACCATTAATCAACTATGGGGTCAATAGACTTCTTAGTTGAGTTTATGCAAGGGCAAAAAGGACATGTGCTTGCTATGGGGAGGACCCACTTGCATATCTCTTGGTTGGGATAGTTAAGTTCCTTATCCTCAAGCATTTCCATAATCAAATCCTTCATGTGCCCCATCAATGCATCCAACTATGCACTCCTTAAGGCATCTTTTCCACTAAATTTCATTCTCAAATTTTCCAATTTTTGATCATTCATGAGTCCTCTTCAAGTATTTCATCATGTTCATGGCTTTTCTAACTCTCCATAGATTCCAAAGTCATAAGAGAACTCCTTATATTTTTCAAGCTATTAAAGTGAAACAATTTTGGACATAGGCTCCATAAACAGGTATCCATCAACAGAGTCCATGCATAAATGGGACCTTGTATACAAGACCTTACCAATGCAGGTCCATCTACCTCTAAATAGGTAGCAACACTTAGCTTTTTCACATTTTCTCATGAACGAGAAGGAAGTTTTTGAATTTTTCAAAGCCTAGAACCTTTCAAGAGTCATATCTTCCTAACCATTTGTCTGATTTACTCATTCTTTGATCCTATAGCTAGTGGAGGTAAGCTCTTTGTTGTGGGAGCCACAAATCTTAAGTTTTTTATGAAAACATTTTTCGAAAAGTTTCTAACTCCCACAAAGGTATAACAAAGAAACCAACATTAAAACATCAAATTATAAGAGTTAAACCCTTCTAACAAGCTCTAGTGACACTCTAAGTTAAAAATCATCAAAATAATAATAAAATAATCAATCCACATGGTCCAAACATAGCTTAAGTGTAACTACCCAATGAGAAAGGTTTTAAATGTTACAAGTTACACATTAATTGCTAATCCTTGATTATGTTGTGATTGCAGTTGACACCTAAGGTAAAGCATGCATAGGAAGGAGGACTATCACAACCAAGGGACAAATGGCCATGAATAGGAAGGGCCTAAGAATATGCCCATTAGCAACTAGATAACTATGCAATAGGGCCCCTTTGGAAGGAGCCTAAAGTGAAATCTGTTCAATAGAGTTCCAAAGAAGCTGCAACAATAGAATAGTCTCACCAAGATGGGGCGCCTAAACCAAGATTGAACCTTGAGGTGACCTTGATGGAAGCTTATCTTAAGCAGATCACAAATAAGAAGGTCCAAAAATTAATACTCTAAGAATTAAACTTTGGACCTTTCTTGGAGTTTACACTACCAAAACTCAAAACTCAGCTACAGAACTCTCCCATGTGGTCCACAATCACTTCCAACAGGAAGTGGTACATGGGAAAGGCATATCTCTTCTAGAATAATTGGTAGGCCAATTCAAAGGTAAAAATCAAGGATATTTTGGTGTCCTACTTAGTGAAAGCCATTGCAAAGATCTTTGGGTTACTAGAAATTAGGGCCAACCCTGTAGAAATTCCCATGTAGGAAAATCCTATGGTCAAGAAGGAATGGACACACCAATGTTATGTAGTAAATTGTAAGAAGTTTGGCATGCTCACTATAGCAGAGTGTGCATACTTCAAGATTGCGACCTTCCACCTCAATCTAATGATGAGGCCAAGCAAGATAACTTCCATCTCCACCCGTGCATGTGCTACTCTAAGTGATTAATTCCTCATCAACCTTCCATAATTGATTTATCTTAAGATAGAGAAGCAATTTAAAGAAAATGAACATGGAAGGAAGGCATTCCCCTTTCCATGCCTTCTCCAAAACTTATGCAAAAGGGGGAGGCATTACACGCTACATGAATGACACCATCCATTGAGCTCCAACCACCTCTTAGGTACAAATGATGAAAGATAAGATGCCTGCTAAGATCATGCAAGAAGAGGAGCAATGACCACCACCTCCACTAACCACTCATCAAATAACACTAGAGGCATGTTCTACCCTTGAGCACATGCATGAGATTTGAAAGCAGCTCTTGCATGAGCAAGAGTAAAGAGTAGGAACTAGTGGTGGTGACCCATCTATGTATTACCCAACAATGAGCCACCTCAATGAGGTGGCTCAAACCATTAGCTAGATGAAGGGAGGTGGACCAATTTTCTGAACCTAAAGAACATAGTTTTCCACAAGATCGAGTCCTTATGCTAGACAAGTAATAGTTTATCTCTCACAGTAATAGCAATTGCCAAAAATCTCTAGAAATGCTACTACTTTTTCAGTGCATCTAGAAGAGGATGAGGGGGCAACTATCTTGGTGATGTAGCACCATGGGTAAGAGACAACAACAGAGGTGGTTGCTAATAAAACTACTGAGGCCTTAAATGCACCTATGGCATCTGTACCAAATGTTTCTACACTCAAAGATGTGTAAACATTTGTAGGAATAGTTAGTGGTAGATTAAGTATAGCCCAACATGATGAGTTGCTAGACCAACTAGTGGAAACTAGACAACTAATTCTAGATATCTTCAATCTTCTGTATACCATCACTGCAACCCAATTAGAGATCCTTAAAGCAAGGAGTAAGTGTATTATATTAGGGGTGCAACTTGAAACAGCCCAAGCTCAAAACCAACTCTTGGCTACAGAAGTTGCTAAATTAAGAGCTTGCCTCACTAATCTTATATTTCTCAACCCTACACTAACATGTGATGAAACATTTCTACAGATTTAATATAGGCTTAAATAGGTTGAAAATGCAAAAGAGATAGTTGTCTTTGACTAGTCTATGCCCAATGCCAAGACACACATCATTTAGAAGGTCTTGCTTCTAGCATGTGACAAGAATGAAATCCTTACTGTAGAGAATCATCACTTGTGGAATGTTGATGTGCAAAAGTAGTAGATGCAAAAATTTATCCATCAAGAACAAGAGAAACTAGCTAGAGTGAACATTAAACTAGGGATATTGGAAGCCAAAAATAGAAATCTCTCCATGGGGGAAGTTTGAGCCCTTCACCAAAAATCTGTAATAGAGATAGCCTATTAGAAGAACGAGGCTCTCAAATTTGAGAGAGTTAATAACTATAGAGATTAGATCAACCTAAAAAAAGAAATTAATGAAAAACACACCCAAATAATAAAGGCCAAAGTTAATGAGGCCCTCTAGCAACTCAAGGAAGGAGATGATGTCTAGCAGCCTATCTTCAATGGGCAATATGACTACAACAAAGTGGAGATCCACATGAAAGAGCTTTAGATCAAGGAGATGACAAAGTACATGGAGCTTGCTAATCTCTATTATGCAAACTTGGCAATGATGACTACTAAACAATTGTAGTTATAATTGGATAAGTGCCTAGCTTTTACTTTCTGTATGAGACAAAGTTCAAAACCCATAAGGAGACCAAAAAAAAGCTTAAGATTGCTAATGTTGAACTCAAGGTTCTAAGGGCATGATTCACTGATCAAAGCTCAACTACTAAGAATCTAGCCAAAAGGATGAATGACTACCAAAAGTTGCAAAATTCTCTCAAAGCATTCGATGTTGAACGCAAAATTTTCGTTGTCTAGTTTGTCAATGTGAAGAAGCTATTCTTAACAATGCCCTATCCTGAGGATGTTTCCACTCGAACCCACATTCAAGATTCTATGTGAACCATGAATAATCCTAGGGGAATGGAGAAGAAGATGAAGACACTAATAGATGTCTTTCATCTTTCACTAAATGTTGTAGCTACCGCTAGACAATCATAATCGCCTAAACAATCATGTGCACCCAAAGTAGGAAAAGGCACTTTGAAGCCTCAAGAGCTTCCATCGCCTAGGACCATTTGATCTTTTCCAACATCTTAGCATCATTTGAGGAATTGTGTTTATTAGTTTTGTCCTGTTATTCAATTTTGTCATCCTAAATACCAAAATTTTGTAATCATCGTAAAACCATACACTTTGGGCACTTAGATTTTGTTGTGTAGTTTGTGTGGTTGTTTTGTGTATCAATAATCCCATACCTTTCCAAATTTTGTAAAGAACTTAAGGACAAGTTTTCATTCAATCATGGGGATATGATAAGTCATTTAGTTGGCCAATGTCATCAATGTGATCTCATCGATAGGATGCCATCAATGCAACCCTATCGACATGATCCCATCAACATAGGGTTTGACTCGTTGACATGTACCCATCAATGGGGCTTCTTATTTTTCCTATAAATATGCACTCACCAGCCACATTTATGGCATAATTCTCATAGTTATAGCAAAGCTCTTGCAGTTTTATCATTCATAAGTTAGAATATTTTTCTAAGTGACTACAGTAGGAGTTAAATAATGTACAGATCTTTATTTGAGCATTGTTGTACCTAAGCACTACAGTGTGTGCAACAACAAAGATGAGCTTTCTGATAAACCTTATAGCACTTTGAAATAGATTAATTATTTCCTTTATGCATTTAATATTTTAAGCAATTTCCTTTAATGTTTTAAGAAATTAACTAATTAATTAAGCTAGGCTAAGCTAAATTAAATAGCGATTAATTAAGCACATAACTATGACCACTTTGAGCATACACTTAGTGCTTGGTAATCCTAGTAACATTTAAGGTTTGGTAACCCAATAGCATTAAACATGTTTAGGATGTATACGACAAGTGGGAAAAAATGCTTATTTTAGGATTAGTTAAATGTTAGCTAGTTAGATTAAATTAGCAATTAACTACCTTTCATTCTTTATTCTTTATTCTAGGTGACTTAGAACATAAAATGTAAAAATGATAAAAATCATATGCCTCAGTTGTAATGATTGTAATGGTTAGTTTCGCTTCTGAGAGACCACTGTACTTAGAAGACTATAAGTCCATGGAATTCAACTAGATAGCATCTAAATGCTTACTGATTCGTATGGTTGGGTGTAGGGTCTACTTGTTGCTCATCAAAAGGATACCACACCCTATACAAGCTCTAATCTCTACTCTAGAGTGATTCAACACCATGAATCCACTCAACCCCACAAGATTCCAACAAGCTTAGAATGTAATTTCTAGGATCTCACAACCTTTGCAACTTAAGCTCCACTCCATAGTGTTGTGGCACTATACCAACACTCAATCCTGTAGGATCCCAATAAGCTCAAGAATGATGCCTTCCCACAAGAAGCACATCAACCTTGCAAGGCAACAAGAAAAAGAAAAATAAAAATTACAAGGAAATAATGCAACTAAATTTCTGGTCCTTGTACTTTAAGGTATAATACAAAATTACTACAATAGTACAAAAGATTGTATAATGAAGTACAAATGCAATAGAATAGTACTCACAATGATAGCTTAAAGTTAACACTTGCTTTTACATAAAGCTTACACATTTTCCAAGAGAATGAAGTTTCTTTATAGCCTAGATGTTTCCAAAATCACCTCAAAATTCATGCAATGACTATCTAATAATCACTAGAGATGTCTTCTTCAAGATTGAGAAGTATTTCTACATTAGACTTTCATTTGGTAGAGACATCTTCTTCACAAGGAAGGTGTCTACTATTTCTAAGAGACATCTTCTTCTGAGCATGCTTCAACTCATCCAAGATGTCTACTTCATTAGTGAGATGTCTTTGCTTGATGGTAGACATTTGTTGTTTTCTCAAGACATCTTCACTTGATCCTTATATTCTTTGGACAAGATGTCTCCTACCATTGAGAGATGCCTTCATTTGATGAAAGATGTCTGCTATTTCTTGGAAACGTCTTCACTATAATTAATCCTCCAATGCTAAGGCTTTCTTCTAAACACTAGAGTTAAGCTTTGAGGTATTCATTCATTGTCCATGCACTTTGAACTCCCACATGCTTCCTTGAGACTTTGTAGAAGTCCTTCTTCTTTAGGCTCTCCTTTTGTCCAAATCCAAGTTCTTGCCCTATAAACATGACAATCACATAAGCATCCTTTTTCTTCATGTTTATTAAGGTTTTGACATACCAAAAGGTTAACATTACTAACATTGTGATTAACAACAAAGCATTCCCTTCTTTACTGCATCATAATCCCAAAAGAAGCAAATCTAGACTTCATAACATTCATTCCAGTAGGATGAACTTTAGCAACTTGATGGAGCTATAGAACACTCTACTACACATGTCTTCTAGCAATCTAATTCAATGGCAACTAATCATTTTTCTACCCTTGACTTGGAACAAACTTAGCAAGAGTTTTCTAGTATGATATGTTTCATGAAGTCATCATCCTTGAAGAGGATTCCATGACTGTAGCATTGCCAACATTATTTGAAAATGAACTCAATTGAGATTAAGCTGGAGTTGGAATTGTAGCAGCATAGTTGAGTGGTTGCATATACTTTTCCATCTTCATGTGACTAGGATGATGAAATTAAACTTGAATCTAGCCTTATTGTTGTTGCTATGGAATCCTTCTCATCTTTAGAAAGTCATTCATGGCAAAATACTGCTGTTGTTGCAAATTCTATCTAGGATGAAACAAAATCTAAGCCTCTTGTTGCTACTACTACAAATTATACTCTTTCCCCATCTCACAAGGATGAAACAAAGTTTGACTGTCTTGCTACTATAGAACACTCATCCTTGGAAATTCATTTGTAGAAAACCATTATTGTTGCAAATTTTGTGGCATCAATAGACTTTCACAAAACTGTCTAAGCACTTTGCTATTGTGGTTAAATCCTTGGTTCTAAAAGGTTGGTAATGACAAACTACTGTTGTTGTTGTTTGTGATTATGGCAAGTAGCCCAGCTTTGGTCATGGTGGCCATCCATGGCAAACTCAAGACACAAAATCCAAAGTGAGCTTTCGCATGAATAAATCAAAAGACAAGAGGATTCTGCTTGCATATAAAGGGCTTGAACAACCCACAACACTAATGTTATGGACAAAAATATTATTTTGCATTACTAATACTCTATCCCTAAGAGTGGTATGGACAAAATATTATTCTTCATTACCAATGGCCACTCCTTAAAGCATTATGGACAAATATTATTTAGCATTATCGATACTCTCCTTGGAAGCATTATGGACAAAATATTATTTTGCATTACTGATATCCTCTCCTTGGAGTGTTATAGACAAAATATTATTTAGCATTACTAATACTCTCTCCCTGGGAGCATTATGAACAAAATATTATTTTGCATTACCGATACCCTCTCCTTGGAGTGTTATGGACAAAATATTATTTAGCATTACCAATACTCTATCCCTAAGAGTGTTATGGACAAAATATTATTTTGTGTTACTAATACCCTCTTCCTGGAGCATTATGGACAAAATATTATTTAGCATTACCGATACCCTCTCCCTAGGAGCGTTATGAACAAAATATTATTTAGCATTACTGATGAGTGGCGAGGTACCCCTGCACTCAACTATACGAAACGAGCGTAGCATGCACGATCTGGTTGAACTTCGCAAACTAAATGCCTAAACACTACAAGGAACACTTGGGGTTAATTAATTGTTGTCTTCCTAGACTTACTTGTTGTTGTCACGGTGTATGGTTAAGTAAGTCCGAGGTATATGATTTTTTTTTGGTCTTTTCAAGTTTATCTCCTATGCTAAGGGGTGAAGGGTTGAGAGAACTAACTACTCTAACTAATGTCCTAAGTCTAAATTAACTAGCGTCAACATCCGTTCCCACTTACCGTACACACCCTGAACTATGCAACTGTGGCTACCAAATGCTAATCATTACTGGGATTACCACACGTAACGCATGTGCTCGAAGCAGTCATACTGAGGCACCTAACTAGCCTAAGTGTGACAAGCAGCCGATTCCTTGACTAGCTGTACACATTCGTAGATGCTCGTAATCAAGTCGTACTTGTCCCATGTTCTAGGAGATAAGGGTGAGAGAATCTAATTGCGATAAGTAGCTGATTCCTTGGCTAGTCGTACACATTCGTCAATGCTCGTAACCAAGTCGTACTCATGCTACGTTACTAGGAAAGTAATAAATAACATTAAATAAACCTATCCATGTACTACAAGGTTTATCCACAAAGCTCGTCTTTATTGCCGTACACAACTTGCGTTCAGGTACAAAGCTGCTCGAATAAAGAACCGTTCACTTGGGGGACTCCTACTGCGGGCACATGGAAAATATTCTATCTCTAGGGTGATCAGTCCACCAGAGCTTCGCTACTTCTAGCCTAGGATGACAAATGAGGGGAGTGTCGCCTCTTATTTATAGATTTGGCGGCGGACCACGATATCGCGTAAGCTATATTGCAGGGGACGATGCGATATCGCGTACACGATATCGCAGGGGATGCGATATCGCGTCTCATCAATTACCATTAATGATTTATTTGAAACATCAACTTCATCTAAATTAAAATGATTCAAATGAAATCCTAACTTTGACACATGAATAATTTTCTAACTTAGTTTTTATAGCTAGAATTTGATGAAGGACTTTAGTTAGTAGGGATAAAGAACATGAGTGCCTTGTAATTAGAACTAATTAGCATTCAAAAATAATGAAAGAGATGATAAAATATAAATATAAATATAAAGATAAGTTAGCTATAGAAAGAGTTAAGTTAAACTAATACAAAGATGCAACTTAGTGTAGTCCGTTATAAGTCTTCTAAATCATGTGAACACAAAATATTAATAGATTATTACCAAATTATATCAAGAAATTTAATAATTAAAGAAAGAGATGTTTTACAATAGTGTTGGTAAAGCAAAATGATATCCATGCAATAAAATAAATTTTTAACTAGAATAGAAACTAAAGATTTATACTACAAAAGTTGTTGAAGTAAAAAGGATATGATAAAAAAGAATGAGTGTTATCTAAGAAAAGATAAAAGCTTAATTTGGAATTAGTTAAGTTCATCATCATCATTCTAGCCTTCTATGATCCAAATGCCTAGTTCAGATGTATGAGGAAGAGAAAAGAAGATTTAAGAATTCATTTAGTACAATGAAAAAACTTTTTCCTACAATGTCTTATCCCTAGAAATTTCCAACAATAGAGAATATCCTTGGCCAAAAGTGGAAAGCAAGAGATACTAGTGTTCATGCAAAAATATTAGATGCTCTCTTACAACATATCATAAAAGAAGAAGAAGAGCCTAATAGGGACTTCCCCTACCCAAGACCATGAGAAATGTATCAATGAAATGTATGTGTTGTAAACACCAAAATATGAATTGCAAAATTTACTTGTGTATGTAACTAAGTTCAATGTTATAGCAAATAGTTACAACCATGTTACCACACAGAGAGCATGATATTTTTTAAATTTTTTAAATTTTAATATTTCTATATATTTTTAGATAATAAATAATTTTGGCTATTTTGGCTAGGATGCCAACTACCAATAACATATTGGTAATACTAAATAATAGTGCATCCATAACACAACATATGTACATATAAACTAACATAGCCTATCACCACCTAGTCTAAACTATAATCCCAGTGTATCAACTTAATTCATATATAAGCCTAGGACTTACAAAGTGATATAAAATTATCATTAGACATTCCATTAAAACCTATGTCACCAAGACAATGAAGAATTGAGCAACTATGGTATTTCAACAATAAAAAATGAATGAGAAACATCAAAAGTCATTATGAAAAGATGTTTTTAGTTTTTTTGGTCATTGCTGAATCTTCCTAAAAGATTATCTTTTTTTCTTTCTTGAAATTGTCTAACTTTTTATAATTTCATTTTGTAAGGGGAAAATTTTTTATCTTTTTAAACTAACTAGTGATTTTGAATTTTGTGACTTGAAGATAAGTTTTGTAAAAATTATGGAGGAATGATTGAGCACTATTTTTAGCATCTGCAATGCAATCAAGTATACATTGATGCATATGTGTTAATGTAGTAATTTGAATTTTTATATGTATCACCTTGATTTTCATATGGTATATATATTCATTTTTATGTAGTCTAACAAAATTCTTACAATTTCTTTTTATAATTGATGAGTGGTGAGGTATCCCTACACTCAACCATACGAATACGAGTGTTTCACGCACAATCCAGTCAAACTCCGCAGATGAACTAGTTGTGGTATCTAGATACTTATCCTTAGGTCACAGTTCACTGTCTTCCCATCTGGACTAGTGTTAACTTTGTCACATATGGTTTAGTCCAGAATGAGGTGTATGATATGTTTCTATACGAATGCTACTCTTGAAGCCAATGGAAGATAATATTAACTAAGCTAAGAGAGAAGGGTGAGAGAGAATCTAAACTAGCCTAAGTGCTATGAGCATCCATTCCTCGATCATCCGTACACATCTTGGACTTCATGCATGACTACCATAGGGATTACTAAGCACAAATCCTAGGTACACTACTGGGTTACCAAGTAGTCACACTTAAATGCTCGTAATCAAGTTGTACTCATTCCGTGTTTAACAGGAGTTTAGGGTGAGAAGAGATTAACTAAGAATGCAGTAAATAAAAATTAAATAAATAATTAAACTAAGTGAATGCTACAATGATGAAGTAATATCGATCTTTATTTCTGATCATGTGCATGTCCAAGTACATCACACTCAAATAAAGGATGCCATACAATTACAATCACCACAATGCAAGCATACACTAGGAGGAAAGGGTTGAGAGGAAAAATGAAAATAAAATAAAAAATAACTCTAAAACTGACTCACTAATGCCTATCGGAAGTGCCTACCTCTTATTTATAGATGAGGAGACAGGCTGCAATATTGCGTACGCGATATCGCGGCTAGGCTGCGATATCGCATATGTGATATCACGGTGAACAAAATTGCGACTCATCATACCCCCACGACTAAGTGAAAACTCGTCCTCGAGTTATAGTGAGAACACGCTCCATTGATTACATAGTGGATAGGTATGGGATTATTGGATGGTGAAAATGGGTTTATGCCACAGTGTGAAATCAAGACAAGATTGAGACACAACACAAAGAATGTGCTACAACTACAAAATTGGTGGAACTCATGTAGTTCTTGGTGGCAGTGGCTCCTCCTTAGGTGCTTTCCCCTTGTCTTGTGCTCTAGGTCTTGAGCCTTGATGGCATTGAAGTATGGCCTGGAGTTTCTCCTCTTTGGTCTGGGGATCCTGTGCTATCCATGCTACTGTTTCGATGTTTGATGGAGTCGGCACCTCCCATGGGTAGGGTAGTTGCGGAAACATTTGATTTTCCTTGACATACCAAGCCACAAATACCCATTGTTCCTCCTCATAGGCTCTGGATTTGTCTCTGTATTCTTGAAAATCAAAAATTTTTTGAGCCAAATCTATTGCAACACCTTTTTATCCTTGGTAGCTTACTTTCACCACCTCAAGTTCAAAATTTGCAATCTCTAGTTTTTGCAACATCTTCTTGCATTCTGCAAACTTCGTTTCATATTTGATGTGGGTGGTAGCTACCTATTGCTCAAGCTCTATTCTTGGGTGCCCTACTATTAACATGGCAAGGTTGGCATACCACAAGTTTTTCAACTCCATGTATTCTCTAAGATCTTGGATCTGCAGGTCCTGGTTCTTAACTTCCGCCTAGTGGGCAAATGCATATGTGTCCAATATGGCCCACTAGTTAATGTGTTGAGCACTGATAGCATTGATGTGGGCCTTGGCCATATGGATCTCCTTTTCAAGGATCTATTTGTACATCCCCACCTGGTCTTGGAAGTGCTCCTTTATCTTTTCATGCTGTTTAGCGTCATTTTGCCATGTGCTTATTTCGATAGTTGTCTTTTGACGGATTGCACATACCTTCTCCATTGAGAAGGTCTGGTTCTCCCTGGCTAAACGGCTCATGTCTTGGTTGACCCAAATGAATTTTTCTCATAACTAATGGAAATGCTCTTTGAGAACATTCTTTTGCTTCTCCACAGTGGTCAACCAAAGGTTGTCGGCAACAAGCTGCTTGTTTTCCTCCTATAAGGCCTTAAGTGCCTTAATATGCACATGAGTTTGCGCCTGTGCTGCAAAGGCATCCCAAACAACCTTCTCTATTTCCTCAGCCATCCTTTTATTCTCTGTCAATAGTTTATTAAGTTGCTCGGTTGTAAAATTGTCCAACTGGTTCTGAGCAACCTTTGGTCTTGTATTTGGAAGGTTCAATACTTCCAAAATGGCTTGAATAGAGAAATCAACAGTCATACCACAATTGTTAACCGTGGTGCCTTCTTCTTTATTGTGCCAAAATTGGTACGTTTCCCCTAAGTACCAGGCACCACTTTTAGAGAAGGTAGGCCATAATGGGAACCCTTTGAGGTGATCCCTAATGGCCTCTAGAGAAAATTCTGCGAAAGGTCTAAAGCTGAATTCCATGATCACTACAGTGAATATGGACCTTTCATGGATGGTCTGAACATAATCCTGGGGCAATGTGAGATATTGTCCCTATTCAAACATTGCAGCAACTCCTCCTTCTGCCTACCTTGATTGTATAGTAGCAGGGTCTTCTTCGTGGATACTAAATGATTGTTCCTCCTACTCAGCATGTTGTTCGGCAGGAACTTGTCCTTTACCTCTCCTAGGTTGTTTGATCGCACCTTGAGCAGGACCTTCCTATTGTCTATGTTTTGGGGCCATCTATAATCACACGGGGCTAATCATTAGTAAGGTTGTTACCAAAGTTAGGTTATACCTTACTACTTGCCTTAATAGATTTACTTTATTTCCATGTGATGTTAATTATTGGAAGAACATGTCCTTGAAAGATTATAATGTTGA
>MNCI01005120.1:790450-857036 GCA_015680685.1 Gnetum montanum | reverse complement strand
TTTTAATATTTTTTTGAAATTAAACGATGTAAACTAAGGACATCTGGATGATTGTTAAAGGGTTCCAGGGTAATTCAACTAATTCTGAAGGCATGAAAATTATGATGGTGTGGAATTTATCAATAAGAACCTCGAATGGTAGAGAAAAAGGCTATGTGATGGTTCATAGGAACGTTAAATCGGAGAGATAGTAATAAGGGAAAGAAAATCATTGGCAATATGCTAAGGGTAATAAATGGTGTATGGAAGATGGGTCATGAGTGCAAATTACAAAAATTATGCAAGTGGGTCCTCCCCAAAGTAGGTTCCAACCTTTAATGCCCTTGCATAACCACACTTAAAAGTGTCCATGGGCACTCGAAGGGTTAAATGTAATCCACACTGATTCCACAAAACACACACATGTAAATATCACTAGAATGAGGTAAGAATTCTACACTATATGAGACACAAGTAACAATTACATGGACAATCAGATGAGATGGGGTATAGAAGGGATCGTAGAGATTGGGACATGAGATAACCGACCCAGGGCATAATGAATCCTGTGTGTAAAGCATGATTAATGTTTCATTAATCCATCATTCCAAGGTCAGGACCAAGTCCATTCCTCTGACCAGTGACACTGCATTTCTTCATCCCATGATGACTAACTATGAGAGTACTAGAACAACCAAGCATACGATCACTTGGAATTTTGTTCAAGGGAGGAGTGATATTTGTTTTGTAGAACTTCCTTTTTTTTTTCTTACTGAATCCAGAGAAGCTGCCAACCTTCAGGCATGGGTGAATGTCTTTCTAGTGGGACCCCCTAGAACAGCATTGGATTTTTAAGTGCCTTTTGATTACTCTTACTCTCATTTTTCATTAGATCTACAAGGATCTTAGTATAACCACGTTGCATGATAACTCCCACAGACATCACCAAAGAGAATCTGCAAGTCCCCTTGATGTCACATCCTAATCATTCCCTCTTGATCCATCCTTCTTCATTCTAGGTACAATGAACATAAAATTAATTTTCAGTTTTAAAAATGTCAAGAATATCACTATACCCTCGATTAGAACCTCTTATTTGTAGAATGGATGAGTGAGTGTAATGGGCTCACTGTCCACATAATTGATCACTCGAGACTTGATAACATAGAACAAACCTCAACCAATGACCCACATGAGTGTTTTATTCATAGACGAGATTACTTATAAGAACGTAAAAAGATAAAAAGATAAAACAAGAAATTGAAAAATGAAAAACTGGAAAACAAAAAGTTGTAAAATTGAAGAAAATAAAAAGTGGTTATTAATCCTGCTTGTTACTAGAATGGGGGATATCCCCCATAACTAAGTATTTGAGCATGGCAAGGACTAATAGTTGAAAGATGAGGATCCTTACATGTTGGAAATATTGGAACTTGGTCATACTTACCCCATTGGGATTCACACATTTGATTATAGTAAGCATAGTGGGGAAATTTGTAAGATGTGGTTCTTGGATAAAGAGTTGACCCACTATGATGTTTGTGACCATAAGATGGTATGCAAGGATCGGGATGTCACCCACCATGCCTATGTTCATTGGGTCGTATGGTTGTTGGAGTGTTAATTGGTGGTCCTGATGAAGTAACATGAGGCATCTGGTTCGAAGATAAGGGTGCACCATAGGGTTGGACTAGTGTAGATTTGGAGGATGCAGTGGCCTTGGAATTGTGTTGTCCCTTCCTATGGTCATTTCTAAAGAAGGGACACCTTCGATGTTGCTGAGGTCTCTCACTGCTATTGGCAATAGTAGCACAAGTAACATTCGTGGGTTGTTGTTATGGTGCAGTTGCCTTAGGAACAGTTGGTGGAGATGTAGAAGGAGGAAAAGGATGAGAATGTTGAAAATTAGGAGAAGTGAAAGGTGCACAAGGTGGTGGTTGTGTTGAGGACATGGGATGATAGTATTGAGAAGAATAGTAATGCAGAGAGGTAGAGTATGTTGACCCAGTTGGAGAAACAGGATATTGGACTAGATAATCATTTGGATTCAACTAATATGAAGGGTGTCTCCAGTTTAGGGGTGGCTTCCCCCATGACTGGGATTTTTGCCACTATGATCAAACACAGTATCTCTGTATGAACTCGGGATGTAACATGCTTCCCCAATGCTCATATAAATGCAACAGGATTGGGCATTGGCCCTTAGGGTCATCATATAGGTAAATTTTTAATTCATACATATGATTGGCAGTTGAGTTATTATTTTCCTCATCCCTTCTTTCTAATTGTCTAATGATACTTTGTCCTGCTTCTTAGGTTTTCAAAACTCTATCTCCAATAATATCAATATATTCTCCACACTTTTTATGTGTCCATTCCAACATCCTATTGATCTTTGCCTTGAATTCCTCTAATGATTGTTGTACTAGCAAAGATGGTTCTTCCTTCTTGAGATTGGTTGATTTCTCCTTTTTGTGATTATGGACCTTTGTTAAGTTGAGATTTTGGTCCTGTTGATGTTTTTCAACACTCTCCCATCTAGCCATTTCTCCTTCTTCTTTTTCTACCCACTTAATAAGCTCTTGGACTTGATGGATTCGTAGTTCGTATAGTTGACCATGGGCATAAATCCCTAGGGTTTCTCTTATTGCATCATGAAGCCCATCAATGATATGGTACATTAGCCTTTCTGTGGAGAACTCATGGTCTGGACAATTGTTTAACAGTGCATAATATCTTTCTAAGGCCATGTCCAAGGGTTCATGTTGTGCTTGTTTCCACTCTTGGATTTGTTTCCTCAAGGCTAACACTCTTTCATAGGTTTGATATCTTTCGTTAAAAATTTCTACCATTTTTGGCCAACATCGTATTGAATTTTGTCTTAACGATCTATACCATACTTTTTCTTGGCCAACAAGTGTCATAGGAAAGAGCTTGATTTTTTGCCAACCATTATCAATGTTGTTCCATGCATAGGCATCGTAGAAGGCTTGTAAATGTTGATGCGGATCTAAGTCATAGCCTCCTAAGAAATGAGGGAACTTGTTTAAATTGAGCCTGGGAAGACAGCTCTCTTTACGATGCCTATAGGAGATTCAAACAGCCTCTTGTATTTGTGTTAAGCTTGTAGTGGCCAGTAGGGATTCATCATCATTGAGTAAGTTATTCTTTTGTGCATTGGGATGATTTTTCCTTCATTTATGTTTATAAGAAACCCCCACCTCGAGTTGCGTACTCCAATCTTCATTGTCATATAGTTTGTTGGTTCTCCAATGAACTTCCTCACTAGATATGGCATTATTATAGTCTTGTAGGAGAGGCATGGTTGTGAAATTGTGTGTGAATTTATATGTGACTTTTTATAATTATTTTTTTGTAAAAGATATATCATTAATTCCTATACAACGACCTTGTATGATATAACTAATCTAGATAACTAGCACCGTCCTCGGCAACGACGCCAATGGTGAGTGGTGAGGTACCCCTACACTCAACCATACTAGTATTAACTTTGTCTTCCAATCTAGACTAGTATTAACTTTGTCACGTATGGGTTAGTCCAGAATGAGGTGTATGATATGTTTCTATACTAATGCTACTCTTGAAAGCAATGGAATATAATATTAACTAAGCTAAGAGAGAAGGGTGAGAGATAATCTAAACTAGCCTAAGTGCAATGAGCATCCATTCCTCGATCATCCGTACACATCTTGGACTTTGTGACAAAGTAGTCACACTTAAATGCTTGTAATCAAGTTGTACTCATTCTGTGTTTAACAGGAGTTTAGGGTAAGAAGAGATTAACTAAGAAAGTAGTAAATAAAAATTAAATAAATAATTAAACTAAGTGAATGCTACAATGATGAAGTAATCTCGATCTTTATTTCAGGTCATGTGCATGTCCAAGTATGTCACACTCGAATAAAGGATGTCATACAATTACAATCACCACACTACAGGCATACACTGGGAGGAAAGGGTTGAGAGGAAAAATGAAACCAAAATCAAAACTAACTCTAAAAATGACTCACTAATGCCTATTGGAACTGCCTACCTCTTATTTATAGGTGAGAAGACAGGCTGCAATATCGCATACGTGATATCGCGGTGAACAAAATTGTGACTCATCAATAATTTTTACTCAAAAGTCAACAAATAAGATGTAATGTATGTGAAATAAGTGAATAGAGGATAATTCATAAGTATGTAATCATCTTTCAATTGAAATAAAGTTTTAAACTTGGTATCATGTATTACATCACCTCAAACTTTATTAAATGTTTTCGATACTTTCTAAATAATTAGTTAAATGTTTTTCTTTACATAAAATTTGCTAAATGACTTACTTTACTTCCTAGGTTTACTTCAATAAGTTAATATTTAAGGAAAGTAAAATAAATGCAATAGCTTAGTCTCATCAAAAACATATGATTCATTGAATTATATTTACAAAATGCTAAGTTTTAGATATTTATTGCATAAGACATTTTATATTGATTTTTAATAAATTGGTTTCATTTTACATTAAAAATTACTCTATATATATATATATATTCATTTGGTAATTACTTTACTTAAATATGGTACATTTATATAATTATCTTATCAACTTCATTAAAGTAATATTATAGATGAATACTTACTTTATTGGCACTTCACCATATAAACTAAACTAATATATAAGTCAATACTAAGTAGAGAATGATGAAAATTCTAATGTATCTTAAGTCTAAGTCCAAAAAATCTTCCTCATGAATTTAAATGAGTTTAGCATGTGCTCATTATATTTGTATAGTAGTACATTGAGGGTAATTCTTTTCCTTCCATAAATAAGATTAAGAGTATATGAGTAAATTCTTCTTCTCTAAAGAGAAAGGTTAGTAATTAAGTGTTCCTAATGTAATAGGATAGTATTCATCTATTAAAGAAATAATTGTTTATCTTTGCCATTAGTTCCTTCATTCAGCACAGGATGTTGTTTGTAGCTTTACGTAAACTATATTATAACAAAATTATTTTATCCTAGTTTAATAATTATAGGTAACTCTAATAGTCATTTACTATTATCTAGAATATATTTTTATCTAATTAGTAGGTATATTTAAAAAATATGCATGCTTCTTAAAGTTCAAGTATGATTTCTTTTTGAATTCATTAGTATAGTAATTTTGGTTTTGATTTATAATAAACATGATAGCATAATATGATGTTTAACAAACCTCATTGGTGATAACCTTAGTTTATTAGAGTTATACTAGTTGATTTTAATTAGTATAATATAATCAATAATGGATAAAATAATAAAGTAAATACATATTATGCATTTGTTTTTGAAAGTTCATTTTTCACAAAAGTATTTTTTGAAATGAAAGTTCTTAAGGATGTAATTTAAAACAATGCTAAAAATTATAGGTACCCCCCAAGATATATAGTTCAATTAGAACTTTATAACTTAGCATTATCCACAAAAATCGAACCCATGACTTACAGCTTTCAAATCAAAAGTCTTAACACTAGGCTATTACCTTGTTGACTTGGAGATTATAAGTTCATTTTGTGAACAAACATATCTTATTTCATCGATAAGACATTGCTTATTTGGTTAGAGTATGTAGTTTGTGGTTTGCAAGTCACATGATTTCAACAAGTATGTTGATGTGACACACTATTATATGGTGCTTATGTTCTACAAAATTTTTGTATTGATTATATGCCTAAGAATACATATAGTCATTTAGTTCAAGTTTTGACATCTTCACCCTTCCCATAGGCCAACTAACATACCTCATTTAACGAAAATAAAAATTTCATTCTTGAGGAACCATGGCAAAATAATTAAAAATATCAAGAACTATGAGACCTTTAAAAAAATTTAAATAATATTTACCTGCAAGACATATAGTTAAATTAAAACTCTATAACTTAGCATTGTCCACTAAAATAAATCCCATAACTTGGTTCTTCTAAATCAAGAGTCTTATCACTAGGCTAACACCTCATTGGTGTGGAGCCAGTCATGGCAGGTAACAAGAGTTGAATGAAGCAAGAAAATAAAGATTTGGTCACACATTTTGGCTAAAGTTAGGCTTAACCATGATGGCAATGCTGTATTACATATAAGAGATAGATATCAAAGGGATACAACCCTAAGAACCTTTAAAGCATGACCCAAATACATTTATTCAATTCAAATTTCTTTATTGATAATTTTTTTTTTCATTTCCTTCTACAATTTCTATGTCATGTTTAATATGCATAATGTTGAATATAATGTATATTGATATTTGTTATGGCATCCTAGAATGAGATGTCACAAATGATATCAAAACCTATTATAAACCAAGATGAATCAAGAATCAAAAGTGAACTAGAGGCTACAATACATGAAATATTATGAACCATTACTAAAAGCATACCATGTTTAAGATGAATCATGATCATGAACCAAGTTATGCTCCAATGTAAATCATAGCCTATAAGTACATCAAGTCCAAAGGTAGGATTGATCACCCTAAACAATCAAAGTCTTATGCAAATTACGTTAAGATCCCTTTCCAGCACATTGACTTCCATGGATACTAATCAATGTTAATTTTAGTGAACATTAGATGAAAAAATGTTTAACAAAACATATCAACTACATAATATTTTAGGTCAAACAAGACAATTAAAAAAAGGAATTATGAAGTAGTTTTCCTTCTATACAACTCCTTACTCACTTCTTAATGACTACCTTCTCATTAGTTATGTAAGGAGCCAAACCCTTAGATCTTGAATTAGGGAAGTGATTAAGATCATTTTTAGCATCTTCCTTGTAAGGTTAGAAACTCTCTTCTCTCAATTCATAGAAGTAATCCTTCTTCAAAGTCCTCTTGACCCTTCCTCATTAAATTTTTATCTTTTCACTTTTAAAAACATTCACATCTTTAAAAATAAGAACAAATATGATATTCTTAATCTACTTAGGTTTTAAGTTACCAAGGAATTACAAAAATTAGTAGCAAAACCTCATTGGATTAGTACAAATCTCATATACTTAACAAGTAAGGACCATAAACAAGGGGTTTATAGGAAAATTATTCATTAATTAGATCATAATAATATGTACCATCATTTCATTTTAACCTATTTTTTAAGACTACACAAACCAAGCTTGATAATCCTTAGTATATTATGTTTATTAGGTTATTATCATGATATAGAAAATGGATATGCTAATATTAGGGGGTGTTGGAACTTGAAAGAATGACTATAAGTGCATTCCAAGACATATTACCAACATGATACTTTAGAAGAATTATAGAGAAGTATGACTGAAAATGGCAACCTCTTGTCTAACAAAACAATGAGCTAACTACTTGAGCAATGTAACAACTAAAATTTATTAATTTTAGTAAGGAAGTTTACCCCATCACTTCATAAATAAGGTTAAGTTACCTAAATCGTATAATTATGTTCATAAATGAGGTTAATAAAGCCAATATTTGGAAATAATTTTAATTTTTTTAAAATTAATAAATAATTAATTAATTATTTGGGCCTTGAAACCACTCCTATAACATAGTACTCTCTAAGATAATTGAAACATTCCAACAATACCAATTTTATCGTAATCAAAGTTATGGTTAGGGAAGTATAACCATTTAAAGTTTGTCAAAAAGTATCTTAATTAAATTAAATTTAAAAAAAAAGTAAAATTCATAGTTTGAAATTTTAAAAATTCAATTTTTTATCATTGGTAACTTAAATCTGTTACCTCTATCTTACTAAGATAAACTCTTATCACCCTTCAGCTAACTATCATATACAATTTCTTTAACTAGTTATAAATGCTATTAAATTTTATATTTATATGTAAAACAACTAAATTTAAAAATTAAATTATAAATTTTATGAATATAAATAAATTATTTATATAAAAAAAATTTAAAAGATTATGAAATTGAAATTGAAGCGTTTTACTTATGTTTACTAAGATCCTTTAGATATATTGGACTAGTTTTGGAATTCCTTTTACAAAATTATTTTTTAAATTTATAACTTAGTTCTACCTAGGGAAATCAAACCTATGTCTTAGGGTTATCAAGCTAAGTCTCTTACCACTAAGATAACAACCCATTGTGAATAATATTATTTAAAACAAAGATTATAAATAATCACTATTGTGGCCTCCATTAATACCATCACAAAACCATCTCGATTTATGACAATGGCCACTACCAACACTATTACCACCTTAAAACCATCTTTAATGAATCTAGTGTTCAAATCTTAAGAAGTGTAAAAAGGATCATCACCTAAAGCTTAAATACATATGCCACCAAGTGGGATCCTCGAAGGATTGGTAGATGAATAAAAGCCTAACCTTTATCATCATTATCCTTATTATCCAAGCCTTGTTTTAACAAAATGTAGTCAAATACATAAGTTTCTTTTAAAAAAAAAATTTGCCATTCAATTTTATGAAAAGATAAATCTTTTTTTTATTTTTGATTTCTTCACATTATCTTTAATAATATTTTCAATGTCTTGTTTGGTATTCCTTTTGATGACTTTCTTAGAATAGTTGATGAGTCATGTTTTTCTTGGCCCTAATGTCAGAGCCTTGACATCAAAGCCTTGACATCAGAGCCTTAACATCAGGGCCTTATATCAGTGCCTTGATGTCAAAGCCCCAACATCGAGTACTCAATGTCACAAGGTGTACTTTGGTCTATAAATATAGGGCTCGGGCTCATGATTTCCATATAGTTTTTTAGTCAAAGTAGTGGAGCTCTTGCAGTTTGTTTTCTCTAGAGTTAGAATATTCCTAGTGCATGCTCACAGAGTGATGCTTGTAATCGTATAGCACCTTTGTTCAAGTGTGACGTACTTGGACATATTACATGACTAGTAATAAAGATTGAGATTACTTCCATTATTGTAGCATCCACTTAGATTAATATTATTGCTTTAATTATTTACTACTTTCTTTAGTTAAATGTTTTCCTTTATTGCTATTTTACTATTTATGTTATTAAGTGGAATGCATATGCCTTAATCACAAGCATTTAAGTGGAAGTACTTGGTAACCTAGAAGTGTATTGTTTGGTACACCCAATGACATATGCTTGGCCATCCCAAAAGTAGTCTCACAAAGTCCAAGACATATATGGATGATTAAGGGTGGATACTCATTGCACATAGGCTAGTTAGATTTTACTTTCCATTGTCCATTAGTTTAATTACTTTACCTTTCTATCATCATCTGGAGTAGCATAAAATTAGGAACAACATCATATGCCTCACTTTGGACTAAACAATATGTGACAAGCTACCACTAGTCCAAGTGGGAAGATAGTGAACTACAATCAAAGCATAACGATCTAGATGCCACAACTAGTCCCATCTACGGAATTCCACTGGATTGTGCAATGAATAGGTGTGATTCATATGGTTGAGCGTAGGGGTACCTCGTCGCTCATCATTGGAACCATTGTTAGGGATGGTGCTAGTTATCTAGATTAGTTATATTATACAAGATCACTATAAAGGAATTAATGATATATCTTTCAGAAGCTATTAACTGACACACATGATAAACTAAGAACAATGTCTCTCTCTCACAAAACTATGCATTGTATAATGGACACATTCATTGGAGAACTAGTGAGATATACAATGAAGAAGACTAGAGTGATCAACCTTATGCAGGGGTTTCTTATGATCATGACCACCCTGATGACACTCAAAGACTACATTCACCTAAGGTAGAAAATCTTGGAGAAGATGATGTAGGTCCTAGACTAGGGGGGGCCTTAAGGCCTAGGACCTTCTTGAAACCCAGAAATAATAAATCAAGGGACCCCAAGGAACACTATAGAAGCCATGGTTATTCTTCTAGTTCCTCATCTTCCTCTCCCTGTTCAATGTCTAGTTCTAACAAAGATGAACATAGGTATAGAGATAGAGCTCCATTAAAGGGTCAAACTAAAAACTAGAATCAAACCCACAAGAAAAGTCAACAAAGTCACCCTGAACATAGAAATTTTTCTCATGATTTGTTTGATGACGATGAACCCTTGATGGCCACTAAAAGCCTAATTCATATCACAGAGGATGTTAAGATATCTCACAGGCATCGCAAAAAGAGTCGACTACCTAAGCTTGACATGAATAATATTCTGAAATTTGTAGGAGGCTATGATTTAAATCCACAATATCATTTACAAGCCTTCCATGATGCTTGAGCTAACTATAACATTAAAAGTGAATGGAAAAATCTTAAGCTCTTTCCTAGGATACTAATTGATAAAGCCGAAGTGTGGTATAGATTGTTGCAACCAAACTCATTCTAATGATGGTCTACAATGCTAGAACTTTTTAATGAAAGATATCAAACTTATAAAAGAGTGTCCAATCTAAGGAGACAAATCAAAGAGTGGAAACAAGAATAACATGAACCCTTGGACATGGCCTTAGGTAGGTATTATGCCTTATTAAATTGATGCCTAGGCCATGGTTTCTTCGAGGAAGATCAACTTTACCACATCATAGATAGGCTTCATAATGAAACAAGGGTAACCCTTGGAATGAATGCCCCAAGGGAATTATACAAGCTCCAAGCCCATCAGATCAAAGAGATCATCGAGTGTATGGAAAAAGAAGAAGGAGAGATGTGCAAATGGGAGAATGTTGAGAAATCTCAATGGGATTCAACTCTTTAATTGAAGGAGGTTAAAATTTATGTTAAGGAAAATGAAACCACTCTCAATAAGGTGATCTCACAACAAACCTTGCCAATGAAGGAGTCTATCGATGATCTAGAAGCAAAGTTTAATAGAATCTCCAAATGGATATATGAAAATGTTTCAACTCTCATTGATACAGTCAAGGAGAGGATCATACAAAACAAGCCAAGTGATCACAATCAACCAAGAAATAGTTAGAAACACTTTTTGGCAAACAAGAAGAATGGCTAACAAAAGTGAGGCTAAATACTCCACCACAGATGAAGATGATGAATGTGAACTATGCATATATGACCATCCAAAAGGCCAATGCCCTATATTGTTGCATCTATAGGAGTATTGGGTAGCTGTCTTAAATCTGAAATTTGTGCAAAAGCACATGCTCAAAAGACTTCCTCTCCCACAAGGTTATCATAGAAAATCCCACAACTGATCGTACCATCCTAGGGGGACTTACCACTAGCCTCAACATGGTCATCAACCGCAGTGGCAACAACCACAGTCATGGTGGAGGCCACCACCAAATCAACCATACCCATTGAAACCTCATGGATATTATGTTCAACACCCTATTTTTCAAACTAGTTCAGCATCCTCCACTTCAAATCATCTCTACCACTCTCCCAAGTACCATGAATACATGACCTCCCCTAAAGGATCACCACCTCATGCCTCTTACCATCCATCCTACCCTCAATATTCTCATAATCCATCTCATTATATGCCATCACTAGTAACTTAGGAAGGTTCAGCACCGCAGTATCAATGAATGAGTGCCACTTGTGCTACAAATGTGCAAATACATGCTAACACCAGTGGGTCCCAACCGCAACACTGAAAACATCCCTTCTAGAGGAAAGGTCATAATCCAAAGCAAACCATGCATGAACCCACTACATCATCTGAGCTAGCACAAGGCCAACGTAGTGCACCATCTTCCTCATCTAAACCAATGTTCTCCAACCATACACAAAGGCCACCATTTGTCCATACTCCAATCCCACATCCAACTAATGAATCTACAAATCTGGGAAGACAAATGAATCCATGCATACCATCTCATACTCAAGGGTACAATAGTGGTCCAATCATCCATAATTTTAACATGCCTCATATCTTTACCCACCATACATATAACAATTAGGTGTGTGACCAACATTTTTTCTACCCAACCACCACACCACCAATAGACACCCAATGGCTAGGGCATGAAAGGTTTCTAGCATTTCATACATGCATGGATCCTATTTATCCACTTATTAATCCTTGTCATGTCCAAATGTTTAGTCATGGGGGTCATCCTCCATTCTAATCTTCAAGATTCTTAAGTGTTTTTCATTTTTTTTATTTTACAGCTTTTTGTTTTACATCTTCTTGTTTTCATGTTATTAATCTTTTCTAATTTTTTTACACCATCATTAGTACATTTAATATTTATTGAATATTTTATACTTTCTTTTATATTTTCTTTTATTTTGGTGTGATTTTATAACTTTTTGTTAATAAGTGCTAGGTACAGTGGTAATGCGTTACTTAATGGTGGTATGTATTATTTTGTTATTTGATTATTGGTGTCTAGTTTCAAGCTTTGAATTTCATTATAGATGATTAGGACATGGTTTCTTTTTCATGCAACAGGAAATGAGTCCACAACATCTACCCATCCACAAACTCTATGGTTTTCCTTGTTTTGGAAATGTGTAGTCCCTTTTTCACTAATAAAACTTTAATAAATTTGAGACTTTGGTAGTTTCTAGAATTGGAAAGGATTCAATGGTTTGAATAGGGTGTGGCTTCAAGGGAATTTAGTAGTCTTTGTGCCTTTCTGTTTACCTGGGTGCATGTGTGTTTTAATGAATTTCTTACCATTCTGTGTCCACCAATAAAAGGAAGTTGAATAAGTCCTTGCATGGTGTGGTTCTCATAAAAAAAAGAGATGAGAATTCAAAGCACACCCCTTGAACAAAATAAATGCATCTGTCTTTGCATGGTGTGATTCCCATTTTAAAAACAAAAAAAAATGATGGGAATTCAAAGCACAACCCTTAGACAAACAAATGGGATACAAGCACTGGTTATGGGACTAGTTTCCTCTAACTAATGCCCTTTCTCACTTCCTACTTCTCTTTTCTTCTCTAATAAGGAATGGTGGTTGTTGTGTGGGAGCACTCTTGTCTCTCAGGGGATGGACTGGTCGTAGGATGTTGAAGTGAAGTCACTAAATGTGGTTGGTTTTGGTATGGACTAAGGATGGATCCTATCAAGTTGTTTAACCACAAAATCCACAAGGGACTTCATGTGACATTAATTAGGAACTCCATTCCACTCTCTCTTATCCATTTATGCTTTCTATGTTTCACCTCACTACAGATTTCATGTTTTGGTTCGATGTCTTGGTTTGATGTCTCAGAATTCTTAGTTTCTTTCTTTTAGGTTTTTGTACTTAACCTTCTATAACAATTAATCATCCATGAAGCCCATGAACTCTTTGGTTTGAAGTTATGCAAGGGCATAAAAGGCATGTTCCTACTTTGGAAAGGACCCACTTGCATATCTTTTAGTTCGGTTTGTTAAGTTCTTTACCCTTAGATACTCTTATAATCAAATCTTTTTGTTTACCCCATCAGTGACATCCAATTGTGCACATCTTAATAACATTTTTCAATTAACTTTTCTTTTTATTGTTGTGATTTCTTACACCCTCTTCAAATATTTCCTTGTGTTAAAATTTTTCAAATTTAATGGACTGGTTATCTGTTTGACCCTATTTGTCATCCTTCCTACTAACACTACTAAAGGAATAAATCTACCACAATCACAACCTAGTCAAGTGTAACCACCAAAGAGACAAGGCACTTAATTGCTATGTGTTACACCTTACATACTAATGCATCATTTTGTTGTGATTGCAATGGGAAGCATGGACTAGAAGTTAGACTATCTTCACCAAGGATGATGCAGCAGTACCACACAATGAGGACCATTCATGATCATTGGATCTTCTCTCTCATTTTTATGCTAACAAGAGATGTTGGATGTTAGTGTTATCTAGGGTGTTCACTTCTCTTATCATGAACATCCCATTTTGTAAAAATTGTAATTCTGTACACTTAGACACTTAAAGTCTATATGTTCCATCTAAGTCAATCTATATGTCAGTTAATAATCCCATACCTACCCAATATATTTTGTAAGGAACTTGTTTCTCATTTTGTTTAATTGGAGGACAAGTTTTCATTCAGTTATGGGAGTATGATGAGTCATGTTTTTCCTAGCCTTAACATTGGAGCCTTGATGTCAAAGCCTTAACATCAAAGCCTTATATTAGTGCCTTGCTGTCAAGTACCTGACATCAAATACACGACGTCGGAGCTAGAATGCGACATCAAATACCTAACGTTATAGGGTGTACTTTAGTCTATAAATATAGGGCTTGGGCTCATGATTTTCATATAGTTTTTCAGTTAGAGTAGTGGAGGTCTTGTAGTTTGTTTTCTCCAAAGTTAGAATATTCCCAGTGCATGCCTGTAGTGTGATGCTTGTAATCATATGACACCTTTGTTTGAGTGTGATGTACTTAGACACTTTACATGACTGGCAATAAAGATCGAGATTACTTCCATCATTGTAGCATCCACTTAGATTAATATTATTGCTTTAATTATTTATTACTTTCTTTAGTTAAATGTTTCCCTTTATTGCTATTTTACTATTCTTATTATTAAGCAGAATGTGTAAACCTTAATCACAAGTGTTTAAGTGGAAATACTTGGTAACCCAGAAGTGTGTTATTTGGTATACCCAGTGACATACGCTTGGGCATCCCAGAAGAAGCCTCATGAAATCCAAGACATATATGAATGATTAAGGGCAAATACTCATCACACATAGGCTAGTTAGATTTTACTTTCCATTGTCCATTAGTTTAATTACTTTACCTTTCTATTGTCATCAAGAGTAGCACAAAATTAGGAACAACATCATATACCTTACTTTGGACTAAATCATACATGACAAGCTACCACTAGTCCAAGTGGGAAGACAGTGAACTATGATCAAAGCATAACGATCTAGATGTCACAACTAGTTCCATCCATAAAATTTGACTAGATTATGCATGAATGCTTGTGATTCATATGGTTGAGCAGAGGGGTACCTCACTATTCATCAATAATGATGTAATAATTTTTTATAGCCCCATCATTTGATCTTCTTTGCACATGCCTAAATCATCTAAGATGTTATTCTTATAAGTTATTTGAAATAGAAGCCACTTCAAGTCTTTCTCAAATATTTGTATTGTGTAGTTCATCTCTTCTATTAACATTCAATGTCCATCTAAGTTTTCACATTTCTACCATATTAATTTGTTCTTCATGCCTCTTTTCTATTTCCTAACATTTAATGTCATATAAGATAGCAGGCCTAATTGCTATCCTATAAACTTTTTCCTTTAGTTTAATTAGGATTTTTTTTATCATATAGAACACCACTAGCCTGTTGCATTTTCACTATCATATCTCAATCATATTTCTTATATCTTTATTAACATTGTCATTTGATTAGAGCATTGATCCTAGGTAGTAGAACTATTTGTAATGAGGGATTTTAGCCTTGAATTAACAATTCTAATTCATCACTATTTATGTGTTATTAAAATTACATTCCATGTATTATATCTTCCTTCTACTAGTTTTTAAGCCTTTTGATTCTAGAGGATGTCTCCACTTCTCCATTTTAGAAATAATGTTTTCTAGAACTATGTTCATCAACACGATATCATCTACAAAAAGCATATACAAAGGGATTTCATCTTGTATTTCCTTTATTAATTCATCCATGATAATGGTGAATAACTACGAGCTAAGAATAGATCCTTAATGTAGACCTACTATGACTAGAAAATCAAAAGTGGTTCCACAAGTTATTCTAATTTTAGTGGTAGCTCCTTTATATATGTCTTGAATTACTTTAATATATTTATTAAGGATATTTTTTCTTTGTAAGGCCCACCAAATAATATTTCTATGCACTCTTTCATATGCTTTTTCCAAGTCAATGAAGATCATATATACATTTGTTTTTATGTAATCTGAATTTCTCTATCAATTGTCATATTAAGAAAAATAGCTTTCATAGTATATCTCACAAGAATAACTCAAAATTCAATTTTTGATATTATTGATTCAAGTTTGAGATATTGCTTTATGACTCTCTTCTAAAGCTTGATCTTTAGAAAGTCAAAATTTAAAAAGGATCATCACTTAAAGCATCAATACTCATCTTGCTAAACAAAATCTTAGGAGGATTGGTTGATGAATGAAAACCTAATCTCTTTGAGTGACTATGCCTAGGCTCAAATCCACATTTTCTAACTTGAGAAACAACCATCTTACTATCACTCCAAATAATGATCCTTATAATAAAGTAAATATTTAATTAATTATTTTTTATTTTTAGTAATAATTTTAAACTACCATAACTTTGCCATTAGAAGCCCATTTGCAACAAATAAATAGTAATTTTCAACTAATTTCAATCTCCCAAATACATAATGGAAGGATTAAAATGATCACCTAACAGCTTGAAAGATAAATAATATACTATCTTTTAAAGTATGCTTAATAGCCTATGAAATTAAACTACCATAACTTTTGATTTAAGAATAGATTTTAAGCAAATAAATAGTTATTTCTAGCTAATTTTAATCTTTCGAATGTAATGGTAAGGTCAAAATGGTTGTATGGAATCTTAAAAATTAAATTATAACACTTTTTTTAAATTATGCCTTAATAGGCCTATAATTCTAAATGATCATAACTTTAGATTCATAAACTCTAGTACCATTGAATTCTAATAAGAAGCAAGAAGATATACATGGGGAATACCTCTAATATAGATGTACTAGACATTGGTATATATAAACTTGTCATGTGGTGGGGTCACATTTTATATCTCCATGATGTCCTTTATGCACCAAAAATTTAATGGAATTTTCTTTTCATTACTACTTTATTAAAATTGGGTTTCAACTTTATGTTTAAAGATGGTTCAGTTACAATTCATCTAGACTCAGTTTGTTATGGATATGATTTTGTTGATGGTAGTTTCCTCAAGTTAGATATTAAATATGCTATTAAAGAAGATAGTTCTTTCTCACTACTCACTTCTATTAATAATGTTGGCAAAAATTCCATTTTATGGCATACTTGGATGATCATATTGGATAAGAAAGCATGATAAAGTTAACTAGAGTAGGCTTATCATGAGAACTTACTAAGGTCACTCTACTAACTTGTGACCATTGTATACTAGGAAAATCAACTATAAAACTATTTGGTAAAGCCACTAGGGCTAATTTTCCATTACAGTTAGTTCATTCCAACATTTTTGGACTAATGAATGTCAAGGGAAAGCATGACGTCTCCTATTTCATCACATTTATAGATGATTACACATATTACAATCATGTCTTTCTGATTTTTCATAAGTCTAAGGCAATAGGTTGCCTTATATAATACATGAATGAAGTTGAGAATTAGTTAGATAGAAGGATTAATATCTGGAGGATCGTCCATGGATGTGAATATCTATCTGAATAGTTTAAGGAATAGTATGATGAAAAAAGAAATAATTAGACATGATAATATTAATGATGATGTAAGCAAAACTCCTTGTCAGTTTTTTGTGAGATGGATTATTAACTGCTACCTACATCCTCAATCATGTCCTAAGTAAATTAATACCTTCCACTCCATATGAGTTATGAGCTAGTAGAAACCTAAGTCTGGATTATTTATGACCTTGGGGATCCGCAACCTATGTACGCAATACTTCACATAGATATGGGAAGTTAGGCCCTAGAGGAAAAGTGCATCTTTATAAGATACACTAATTACTTCAAGGGATATGTGTTCATTAGGAAACTACCATATGGAATTATGACTAAGATAGAGTTAAGGGGTTTTGAGTTTCTTGAGAAGGATTTTCCTTATCAAAGAGAAATAAATAAATATTTTACCTTTTATGAAGTGGAGGATCTTGATTTTAGCACTACTATCAAACCAATAGAAAGTGAGAAAGAGATTTCTCAACTTCTTGGAAATAGTGGGAGTGACTTAGCCATCAATGAATCATCTTCGTGAGAGGAAACCTCCCAAGAACCTCAACTATGTAGGAGCAAATGCATAATTATTCCTCTTCATCATTTTATGATTGAAGAGGAAGTACTTATGATAGATGTGCATGCTGATGAATCATGTATATATGATGAGGCTCTCTCATTACCTACTAGTAAGGAATGAATGAATGATATGATGGAAGAGATGGAGTTTATGAGGATCAATCATGTCTGGGGCTTGGTTGACATTTCACCTAGATGTAAGACCATTGGAAATAAATGGGTCTTAAAAATTAAGTGTAAGGAAAATGGTTTCATTGAAAAATATAAGGCATGCCTTGTAGCAAAGGGATATACCCAACAAAAGGATATAGATTTTGAAGAAACCTTCTCATTGATAGCAAGGTTTGCTTCTATCCATCTCATTATGGTTGTAGTTGCACATATTAATTTGGAAATTTACCAAATGGATGTTCAAAATACATTTTTTTTATGGAGAACTAGATGAGAAAATCTATATGTTATTACCTCATAGGTTCATAGTCAACAGTTAGGGGCACAAGGGCTGTAGACTCCAATGATCCATTTATGGATTAGAATAGTCATATAGACAATGGTACTTTTGATTCCATCAAGCCATCACTACTAATGGTTTTATGATGATCAAAGAATATCATTGTGTGTATGCCTAGAGATTTAATAAAATTTTCATTGTCCTCTCCTTGTATGTGGATGATATTCTACTAGCCAGTAATGATAAAGAGATGGTTATCATCATAAAAAGGTTATTTTCCTCAAACTTTGAAATGAAGGACATGGATGAAGCAGATTTTGTACTTAGTGTAAAGATCCTAAGGGATTGTGCAAGGAGACTTATTGATCTGTCATAAGAAACTTACCTAAAGAAGCCTCTTGAGAAATTCAAAATGCATAACTATAAATCCATTAATACACCAATTAGAAAAGGTGATTAGTGGTAGGTACCCCCTTCACCCAACCATATGAATCACAAGCATTCACACATGATCCAATCAAATTCTATGGATGGGACTAGTTGTGCATCTAGATCATTAAGGATTGATCATAGTTCATTATTTTCCGACTTGGACTAGTGGTAGCTGTATCACATATGGTTCACTCCAAAGTGAGGCATATGATTCTTAATGTTGTTTCGGCCTTATGCTAATCTTAATGATAATAAAGAATTTAGTTATTTAAACTAATTAACAAAAAAAGTAAAGTTTAAACTAGCCTACAAGCAATCAGTGTCCATTCCTAGCTTACCATGCACATCCTGAACCCATGTATCCACTACTAGGATTACCAAGCACTACTCTATTGGGCAAACCAAGCAATAATGTTGTTGGGATTACTAAGTGAATATGTGTTTACACTCAAAACTAGTTGTGCTCATCACATCAATTAATTAACTTGCATGAAATGTAGATATTAACTAAGTACATGAAAACTAAATTATGTGGAAAGTAAATCTAATCTAAGTCAAATTACTGCAATGAATAAGAATCAATCTTGATTTTATTGTCAAATTACATGCATTGATGGGATTACATTAATAGGGTTATGTCATTGTAGTTGCATCAAGGTGGTTGCATTGAGGCAACTGTGTCTAGGTGGCTGCATTGAGGTAGCTGCGTCGAAACAACCAACCAATGCTTCATCAAAAGGTAAAAATATAAGCCTTAATCAATGCCCAAAAACTCCAAAGACAAGGATAAAATGAGTTTTGTGCCATATTCTAGTACATTTTGGAGCTTGATGTATGATGTGTACTTAACTTGATGTATGCTTTGTGGTAGGATTGGTGAGTTGTTACTAGTCAAATCTAGAATTTGACATTGGAAAGTAATTAAGAGGATTCTCCATTATTTAAAGAGGATTATGTACTATGTGCTTTGGTATCAAGGATCCAATCTGAAGCTCTTAGACTATAGTAATGCTGATTGGGATGATAACCTAGATGAATGCAAATCAACATCTATATATGCTTCCTTGTTGAACCATGGTACCATATCTTGAAGCACTAAGAAGCAAACTTGTGTAGCCCTATCCACAATGAAGTTAGAGTTTATTACATGTTCAATGGTAACATAACAAGCCATTTGATTGAGGAGATTCCTTAAAGCACTTGGAACTATTGCAAATGCATTAGGACCAATGAAAATCCATTATGATAGCATGGTGACCCTTGCATATTTAAAGGATTCCAAGTACAGTGGCAAGATAAAGCACATTACTATAAAGTACAATTTTGTCCTAGAAGTAGTGGTGAAAGGAGAAGTGATCTCGCAATACATTTCTACAAGTCAAATGGTTGCAAATCCTTTGATGAATCACATTCCTAGAGATGTATTCATGGGTCATGCTAAAGCCTTGGGACTACATAGAATTTGATTTCATGTGATGAGCCACGATATCGCGTATGTGATATTGCATACATGATATTACATCTACCCCGTGATATTGCATACGCGATATCGCATCCCATCTCATTTTCTATAAATAAGAGGTGGCTTCCCTTATTCTAGACAGTTAGACTTAGACTCTTAGCTAAAATCTTGTAGTTTTACCATTCTAGAGTTAGAATAATTTCCATCTACCTGCAGTAGGAGTCTTAAAGTGAATGGATCTTTATTCGAGTAAACTGTACCTGAGCACACATTTGTGTACGGCAATAAAGATGAACTTCATGATAAACCTTGCAGCATGTGGATTAAGCTAAATAGTAATTAATTATTTTTGAATGTTTAAATGCTTTCCTAGTTAATTAATCTCTCCCTCAACCCTTGACTCTCCTTGTTAAGTACACTCAATAAGACCGCTTCGAGCATGTATGTAGTGCTTGGTAACCCAGTAACGAGTAGCGTTTGGTAATCCCAGCAGCATTGCACTAGTTCAGGATGTGTACGGCAAGTGGGAATGGATACTGATGTTAGGAACATTTAGAACTTAATTAATGAATAGTTAATGTAAGTTAGCCACTTAGTCCTCTCAACTCTTTCCTCCTAGTGCATGCCCACAGCATGATGATTGTAATTGTATGGCATCCTTATTCGAGTGTGACGTACTTGGACATGCACATGACCAACAATAAGATCGAGATTACTTCATCATTGTAGCATCCACTTAGCTAAATTATGTATTTAATTATTATTGTTATTTACTACTTCCTTAGTTAACATCTCTCATCCTTATCTCCTAGTAACACGGAATGAGTACGACTTAATCACAAGCATTCAAGTGTGACTACTTGGTAACCCAGTAGCGTACTTAGACCATGCGCTTGGTAATCCCAGTGGTAGTCATGCACGAGAACCAAGATGTGTATGGATGATTAAGGAATGGATGCTCATTGCACTTAGGCTAGCTTAGATTCTCTTTCACCCTCTCTCTCTTAGCTTAGTTAATATTATTTTCCACTATCTCCAAGAGTAGAATTAGTATAGGAACACATCATACACCTCACTCTAGGCTAAATCATACATGAAAAAGTTAACACTAGTCTAGATGGCAATATAGTGAACTGTGACCTAAGAATAACTGTCTAGATACCACAACTAGTTTGTCTGCGGAGTTCAACTAGATCGTACATGAAACAATCATATTCGTATGGTTGAGTGTAGGGGTACCTCACCACTCATCATTGGTGCCATTTCCAGGGACGGTGCTAGTTATCTAGATTAGTTATATCATACAAGGTCGCTATATACGAATTAACGATATATCTCTTAGGAAGAAGAAATAATTATGAAAATTCACATACAAATTCACACACAATTTCATAGCCATGCTCTCCTACAAGACTACGATAATGTCACATCTAGTGAGGCAGTTCATTGGAGAACCAACGAATTACATGACAAGGAAGATTGGGGTACGCAATCTGAGGTAGGGATTTCTTATAAACATAAAAAAAGGTAGCATCATCCCAACACACAAAAGCATGACTTACTCGATGAAGATGAACCCCTAATGACCACTACAAGCCTAACACACATACATGAGGCTGCTTGAATCTCTTGTAGGCACTGTCAAGAGAGCTTTCTACCTAGGCTCGATTTAAACAACTTTCCCAAATTCTCAGGAGGATATGACTTAGATCCACAACAATATTTACAAGCCTTCTACAATTCCTGTGCATGGAACAACATTGATAATGATTGGCAAAAACTCAAGCTCTTTCCTATGACACTTGTTGGCCAAGCAAAAGTATGGTATAGATCATTAAAACCAAATTCAATAAGACGTTGGCCAACAATGGTAAATCTCTTTAATGAAAGATATCAAACCTATGCAAGAGTGTCAACTTTGAGGAAACAAATCCAATAGTGGAAACAAGCACAACATGAACCCTTGGACATGACCTTAGAAAGATATTATGCAATGTTAAACAACTATCTAGGCCATGAGTTCTCCAAGGAAAGGCTAATGTATCATATCATTGATGGGCTTCGTGATGAAACAAGAGAGACCCTAGGGATGTATGCCCAAGGTCAACTATACAAACTATGAACCCATCAATTCCAAGAGCTTATTAAGCGGGTAGCAAAAGAAGAATGTTGAAAAACATCAACAAGACCAGAATCTCAACTTAACAGAGGTTCATAATCACAAAAAGAAAAAATCAACCTATCTCAAGGAGGAAGAACCATCTTTGCTAGTACAAAAATCATTAGATGAAATCGAGGCAAAGATCAATAATAGGCTAGAATGGATGCATAAAAAGTGTGGAGAACATATCAATATTATTGGAGATAGAGTTTTGACAACCCGAGAAGCAGGACAAAATATCATTAGACATTCAAAAATAATGGATGAGGAGAATAAGAGCTCAACTACCGATCATACATATGAATGCAATATTTACCTATACGATCACCCCGAGGGCCAATGCCCAATCTTGTTACATTTATATAAGCATTGGTAAAACACGTTACACCTAGAGTTCGTATAGAGATACTATGTTTGATCACAGTAGCAACAATCCCAGTCATAGGGGAATCCATCCCTAAACTAGAGATACCCTTTGTATCACCCGAATCCAAATGCTTATCTAGTTCAACATCCTGTTTCCCCAACTGTGTCAACATACTCTATCTCACTGCATTATTCTTATTCTCCTCAGTACTATCAACCTATGTCCTCAACACAATCACTGCCTTGTGTACCTTACACTTCACTTGCAATTCAACATTCTCATCCTTTCCCTCCTTCTACATCACCAAAAACTGTTCCTGAAGTTTCTGCACCATAGCAACAACCTACGAACGTTCCTTATGCTACTATTTCCAATAGCAGTGAGAGACCTCAGTAACATCGAAGGCATCCCCTTCTTTAGACATGACCATAGGAAGGGACAACATAGTTCCAAGGACACTACATTTTCCAACTCAGCACAAGTCCAACATTGTGGTGCATCCTTCCCCTCGAACCTGATGCCTCATGTTACTTCATCAAGGCCACCAATTAACACTCCAACAACCATACGGCCCAATGAATACAACCATGGAAAGTGACATCCCGATCCTTACATACCATCTTACGGTCTCAAGTATCATAGTGGGTCAACTCTTTACTCGGGAACCACATCTTATAAATTACCTCGCTATGCTTACTATAATCAGGTGTGTGAAAGTATGACCAAGTTTCTATATTTCCAACATGCAAGGATCCTCATCTTTCATTTATTAATCCTTTCCATGCTCAACCATTTAGTTATGGGGGATATCCCTCATTCTAATAACAAGTAGGATTAATAAATATTTTTCATTCTCTTTAATTTTACAACTTTTTATTTTGCAACATCATTATACTTTCTCATTTTTTTTGTGACTGTTGGTTTTGTTTTTATTTGTGCCTTTTGTGTTATTTTTTTTGTTAGATTCATCACCTAATAAGTGCTCATGATGGTGGGATGAACTATATTCTATCGATTGCTAATGTTTGGCTTTTACCTTTGAGTTATAATGTTGATGCTAAGGTATGGTTCTTTTGATATAGTAGGCAATGAGTCCACGTCATCCATGCATTCATAAATTTCTATGGTTTCTCTTGGCTTGAAATTGTACGATTCCTTTCTTAATAATAAAACTATCAACGAATTGGTGACTGAATAGTTCTCAAACTAAGGAAGGACTCAAGGTCTGAAAAGGATGTAACTTCAAGGGGATTTGATGCATTTGTGCTGGCCATTCTCTTGAGTGCTTGGATGTCTTCTTCTTGAGTTTTCCTTACCATTCCGATGTTGCTCCATTATCAGGAAGCTGAGCTAATAAAAATAATCAATCTTTGCATGGTGTGGTTCTCACACACAAAAATAGTGAGAATTCAAAGCACACCCCATAGACAAAATAATCATCTGGGCTACAAGCACTAGTTATGGAACTAAACAAACATGTTCCCTCTAACTAAGGCCTTTCCTCGCTTCCTACTTTCTCCTTCCTTATTTCCTCGAAATGGTGGTGACTTTTTGGTGGAAGCATTCTTGTTACTTCAAGTGGATGGATTGGCCAAGTGTATTAATGCAAAGCCATTGGATGTGGATTGTTTGAGGCTAGATTTGGAATGAGATCTACTAACTCACATTAACCATAAATACACAAGAGGATGTACACCACCTTGTTCTTGGGACTCCATTCCATTCTCTTCTTCTCATCATTCTTTCTCCATTTTCCACCTCATTGTCGGTTGTATCAATAGTCTATATCTTGGTTGATGCATTGTTTTCTTTTTGGTAAATTCTTGTGATTAAGACTTTAACTCTTGCTTCCAAGTGGCATTTCCAGAGCCTACAGACTCTTTGAATGTGGGATTGTCAGGGCATTAAGGGCATGAGCTTGCTTTGGGGAGAACCCACTGGCATTCCTACTTGGTGCATCAGTTAACTTCTTTCCATCAAACATTTCCACAATCAACATTTATTTTGTTCATTTCCACCTCTGACGTCCATTTCATCAGCATTGTCGTTGTTTCATTTTCTCCATCTTTCTTATTCCTTCTATTTTTCCATTCTATCACTACTAGAGGATTACTCTTAGTCATGGGGGTCCTGGTCCAATTTTTTCAATTTTCTCTTAACCCCTACACCTTGGGTAGTCACCAGTGTTATATCTCCAGAATCTGCATTAGCTATATCACAACTCAGCCAATGGACCTTACACTGAAGAATGGTATCAACTGCATTGTGATTTATTTACCCTTGCTAATATGTGATTGTGTTGTGTGTGCAGATGGCAATCATACAATAATGGATTGGACCTAGAGGAAACACTTAGGATGGACTGGTGCTAGAATCGTTATGCAAGGAACGAGATTGATGAAGTGCTTATGGACAGATAATGGAAAGTGCAATCTTGATGTCAGTAGCAACAAACTTCTTCTTTTCTCTCTTCTCTCCTCTCTCTTAGCTACCAAATAAGCCTGGATGTCAAATGTGCATAGTATTCACTCTTGTGGTCATGAACACTAATGTCGCCATGTATTTTAATGTTGATCCATTCACGTGTCACCCCATTCATCACTAGTTTCATTCAAGTTAATAATCCCATACCTTCCCAGTATTTTGTAAGGAACTCGAGGATGAGTTTTCATTCAGTCATGGGGGTATGATGAGCTGCAATATCGTGTACATGATATCGTGTACGTGATATCGCATCCGCCCCGTGATATCGCATACGTGATATTGTGTCCCATCTCATTTTCTATAAATAAGAGGTGGCTTCCCTTGTTCTAGATAGTTAGACTTAGACCCTTAGCTAAAATCTTATAGTTTTACCATTCTAGAGTTAGAATAATTTCCATCTGCCCGTAGTAGGAGTCTTAAAGTGAACAGATCTTTATTTGAGAAAATTATACCTAAGCACACATTTGTGTACGGCAATAAAGATGAACTTTATGATAAACCTTGCAACATGTGGATAAAGCTAAATATTAATTAATTATTTGTTAATGTTTGAATGCTTTCCTAGTTAATTAATCTCTCCTTCAACCCTTGACTCTCCTAGTTAAGTACACTCAGTACGACCACTTTGAGCATGTGTGTAGTGCTTGGTAACCCAGTAACGAGTAGTGTTTGGTAATCCCAGCAGCATTGCACTAGTTCAGGATGTGTACGGCAAGTGGGAATGGATACTAATGTTAAGAACATTTAGAACTTAATTAATGAATAGTTAATGTAAGTTAGCCACTTAGTCCTCTCAACCCTTTCCTCCCAGTGCATGCCCGCAGTGTGATGATTGTAATTGTACGTCATCCTTATTCGAGTGTGACGTACTTGGACACGTACATGACTGGTAATAAAGATTGAGATTACTTCATCATTGTAGCATCCACTTAGCTAAATTATGTATTTAATTGTTATCATTATTTACTGCTTCCTTAATTAACATCTCTCACCCTTATCTCCTAGTAACGTAGAATGAGTATGACTTAATCACAAGCATTCAAGTGTGACTACCTGGTAACCCAGTAGCATACTTAGACCATGCACTTGGTAATCCCAGTGGTAGTTGTGCATGAGGCCCAAGATGTGTATGGATGATTAAGGAACGGATGCTCATTGCACTTAGGCTAGCTTAGATTCTCTCTCACCCTCTCTCTCTTAGCTTAGTTAATATTATTTTCCACTATCTCCAGGAGTAGCATTAGTATAGGAACACATCATACAACTCACTCTAGGCTAAACCATACATGACAAAGTTAACACTAGTCTAGATGGGAAGATAGCGAACTGCAACCTAAGAATAACTGTCTAGATACCACAACTAGTCTATCTGTGGAGTTCAACCAGATCATACGTGAAATGCTCGTATTCATATGGTTGAGTGTAGGGGTACCTTGCCACTCATCAGCATGTATGAGTGATCATTTCTTATATCATGTATTGATGTCTATTTTCAGTTATGCACATTGATGAGCAACGAGTATACCCTATGCCTAATCATTCGAATCATAAGTGTCTACACATGATTTGGTCAAATTCCAAGGACTTCTAGCCTTCTAAGTACACTAGTTCTAAGAGGTGAAACTAATTGTTACAACTGTTTTCTTCCCGGTTACACATGTGAGTACAAGGATATGGTTAAGTATAACTAAGGCATATGATTTTTATCATTTTTACATTTTTGTGCTCTAAGTCACCTAAAAATAAAGAATACTGAATAAAGGTAATTAATTACTAAATTAATCTAACAAGCTAACACTTAACTAATCCTAACATAAGCATCTATTCCCACTTGCCGTACACATCCTAAACATATATAATGCTACTAGTTACCAAATGTTAAGCATTAATGGGCTTACCAAATGTTACACATATGCTCAAAGTGGTCATACATATGTGTTTTAATTAATTTCTATTTAGCCAATATCAATTAATTAATTACTTAATTAATTAAAACATTAAATAAAATTACTTAAAATATTAAATGCATAAAAGAAAAAATTAATTTATTTCAAAGTGCTGTAAGATTTATCAGAAAGCTCATCTTTATTGTCACACACATTGCAGTGCTTAGCTACAATAGTGCTTGAATAAATATCTGTACACTCTTTAACTCCTATTGCAGGCACTTAAAAAATATTCTAACTTCTAAATGATAAAACTACAAGAGCTTCGCCACAACTATGAGACTTGATGTCATAAATGCAGCTAAAGGTGCACATTTATAGGTGAAAATAGGAGGCCCCATCAATGGATACACATCAATAGATCAAACCCCACATCGATGGTGTCACGTCGATGGCATCCCATCAACATGGCTAATCATGATGCTTCATCATACCCCCATGATTGAATGAAAACTCATCCTCAAGTTCTTTACAAAATTTGGGAAGGTATGGGATTATTGACACACAAATAACATTGCAAAACTAAGTGCTCAAGTGTATTCTTTTACAATTATTACAAAATTTTTGTGTTTAGGAAAACAAAATTGAACACCAAAACAAAAAAGTGACAAAAATAGATCCTTAGATGGTGTGAAGACATTGAAGAAGATCAAATAGTCCTAGGCGATGGAGTTTCCTAAGGTTTTGAAGGGCCTTCTCCTATATCAGTTGCATGTAGTGGTTGAGGTGGTTGTGATTGTCCTGCGGTAGCTACAACTTCTAGTGGAAGACAAAAGGCATCCAATAGTGCCTTCATCTTCTCTTCCTTTTCCCTAGGATTATTCATGGTCGGTGCAGCATCTTGAATGTGGATCAGGGTAGGAACATCCCAAGGATGAGGCATTGCTAGGAATAGCTCCTTAACATTAACAAACTACGTAGCAAAAAGCTTGTGTTTAGCATCAAATGTTTTGACTACATTTTGCAACTCTTGGTAGTTGTTCATCCTCTTAGTTAAGTTCTCAGTAGTTGATCGTTGATCAATGAATCTTACATTAAGAACCTCCAATTCGACATTGGCAATCTCAAGCTTTTTCTTGGTCTCCTTATGGATCTTGAACTCTACCTCGTACAACAAGTACAAGTTGGCCACTTGTTTCTCCAAATCTAACCATAACTATTTAGCAGTTAGCATCACTAGGTTTTCATAACAAAGATTGGCAATCTCTATGTACTCTATCATCTCCTTGATCTATAGATCTTTCATGTAGATCTTCGCTTTGTTGTAGTCATTGATCCCATCAAAGATAGGTTTCCGAACATCACCTCCTTCCTTAAGCTACTGAAGGACCTCATTAACTTTTACCTTCGTCATCTAGATATGTTTTTCATTAGTTCATTTTTTTAGATTGACCTAATCTCTGTAGTGATTTTTTACTCTCTTAAATTTGAGAGTGTTTTTCTTCTAAATTTCTATCTCTATCATAGATTTTTGGTGAAGAGCTCAGAATTCCTCCATGAAAAGATTTTTGTTTTTGGCTACCAATCTCCTCAATTCATTGTTCACTCTAGCTAGCTCCTCCTACTATTAATGGATAAAATCTTCCATTTTTTGCTTTTATGCATCAACATTGCACAAGCAGTGGTTTTCTATGATCAAATGCTTATTCTCCTAAAGAGTCCAATCCAAGTCCTTCTACATGTTGTAGGTTACTGCATCTACTAAGGACTGATCAAAGACCATCAACTCCTTTGAGAATTTGACCCCTCTAAGTTTCTGCTAAAGCTATTGAAAAGCTTCATCTCTTATGGTTGCTTGGCTGAGTACTATCGGATTAGGAGGTCGAGCTCTAAGTTCAACAACCTCTACAATCAAACATTGATTTTTAGTTTTGGCGGTTTCAAGCTACCCCTCTAATATGATACACCTACCCTTTACCTCAAGCAACTATGACTAGGTAGCAGTGATACTATCTAGAAGGTCAAAAAAATCTGGAATTGGTTTTCCAATTTCCACCAATCACTCCAGTAACTCCTCATGCTAGGCTACACTCGATCTACTACTAACTATTCCTGCAAATGTCTACACATCTCTGAGTGCAAAAACATATAGCATAGATGTTTTATGTGCATTTAATGCTTCAAAAATTCTATCAGCAATGACCTCTACTTTAGTCTCCTACCCATGGTGTTGCATCACCAAGACAATTGCCCCCTCACCCTCCTCTAGATGCACTAAAAAAGTAGCAACATTCTTATAGATTTTTGGAAATTATTGCTACTAAGAGATAGATACCATTACCTCTCAGGTGTTAGGATTTGATCTCATAGGCAATTGTGTTCTTTGGGCTAAGAAAATTGGCCCACCTCCTTCCATCTATCTAATTGTTCAAGCCACTTTGTTGATGTGAGTCATTGCTAGGCGATACACAAATGACTGCCGCTCATTCCTACTCACTACTCATGCTCTCATAATAGCTACTCTTGAATCTCATGCATGTGCTCAAGAGCAATTTCAAACTCTAATTTTTTTTAATAAGTGGGTGGTGGAGGTAATGATTGATGCTCCTTTTCTTGGAAGATTTTGGTAGACACTTTGTCCTTCATCATCTCTTCCCAAGAAGTAGACTAAGTACCTCAAAGAGCATCATTTTTATAGTGTATTATTCCTCCCCTCTTGCATAATTTCTAAATGAGGCATGGGAAGTCCACGTTCATTTTCCTTAAACCTATTCTATATCTCAAGATAGATAAGCTATGGAATGTTGACCAATAATCTACCAATTAGAGTGATACACGCACAACTGGAGAAGACTGTGATCTTACTTAGCCTCACTATAGGATTAAGGTGAAAGGCTACAATCTTGAAATACCACATTCTACCATGGTGAGTGCACTAAACTCCTTATGATTAACTCTATAACACTACTGTGTCCATTCCTTCTTGATGCTAGGATCTACCTACATGGCGATTTTAGAAAGGTTTGCCCCAATTTCTGATAACCCAAGGGCCTCCACAATGGCTTTCACCGAGTAGGACACTGAAATATCCTTGATCTTGACCATTGAACTGACTTGCCCATTATTCTAAAATAATTATATCTCTCCCATGTACCACTCCCCATTGGAAGTGATTGTGGGCCACATGGGAGAGTTTTGCAATTGAGATTTGACTTTTGGAGGTGCGAACTCCAAGAAAGATCTAAATTTTAACTCTTGAAGCATGGATTTTTAAACCTCCTTATTCTCAATCTACCTAAGATAGGCTTTCATCAAGGTAACCTCAAGGTTCAATTTGGGTTTAGATGCCTCATCTCAATGAAATTGTTTTGTTGTAGTCGCTTCTTCAAGAATCTGTTAGAGAGATTCCACTTTGGGCTCCTCCTAAAGAGGTCCCATGGCATGGGTCTCTACTTGCTCATGGGACTATTCTTGGCTATTTCCAATTCATGGTTGTCTATCTCATGGTTGGGATAGTCCTCCTTCCTGCATGTGCTTTCCCTTAGGTTCCATCTATGGTCAAACCATTACCAAGGATTAGCATTCAATGTGAACTTATAACATTTTAAATATCTTATCTCATTGGGAAATTACACTTAGGCTAAGTTTGGACCATTGATTATTTTATTATTATTTTAATAATTTTCAACTTAGAATATTACGAGAGCTTGTTGAAAGGGTTTAACTCTTATAATTTGATGTTTTAATGTTGATTACTTTGTTAAACCTTATGGGAGTTAGAAATATTGCCAAAGAAACTTTTTTCACAAACTTAAGGTTTATGGCTCCCACAATATAGAGGTTACCTTTGGTAGTTACAATGTCAAAGAATAGAGTGAATCGAACAAATGATTAGGAAGATATGGCTCTTGGAAGGTTTTGTGCTCTGAAAAATTGAAAAACTCCCTCCTCATTTTGAAACAAATGTGAAAATCACTAACTGTGACCACCTATGTATAGGCAGGTAGAACCTTGCATTGATGGAATCCCATATATGGGATCCAATTTACACATTGGCTTCATCAATGGGTACCCATCTACAAAGCCTATGATCAAAATTTTCCATTTGAATATCTTGAAAAATACAAAGAGTTTTCTTATGAAATTGGTGTCCATAGAGAGCTAGAAATGCCATGAACATGATGAAATCTCAAAGAGGGCTTAATAGCTCATGAAAATTGGAGAAATGATTAAGAGAATGAAATTTATTAAAGAAAATGCTTTAAAAAGCACACAATTCAACACACGATGGGACGCATGAAAGATTTGATTGCAAAAATACCTAAGGATAAGGAACTTAACTAACCCAACCAAGAGATATGCAAGTGGGTCTTCCTCATAACAAGCTCATGCCCTTTTTTCTCTTGCATAACCTCAACTAAGGAGTCCATGGGCCCCACAGTTAATTAATGGTTATGAAAGGTTAAGAATCACATCTGAAAGAATCTACCTAAGAATTTCAACACATCAACTAAGACATTAAACAAGAACATAGAAGCAATGAGGTGAGTTATTAAAAGCATTGATGAATGAGAAAGAAAGTGGAATGAAGTTCCTAATCATGATCAAAAGTCCCTTATGGATTCTATGGTTAAATGACCTAATAAATTTCATCTTTGGTCTAGATCAAAACCATCCACCTTTAGTAACTTCACATCACCACTCTAAGACCGATCCACTCCCTCAAGACATAAGAATTCTCCCATAGGTCAATCACCATTTCTTAATTGAGAAGAAAAGAGAAGTAGGAAGTGAAAAAGGGCCTTAGTTAGAGGGGACCTTTAGACATGGGTAACATGTCTTTCTAGTTCCATAACCAATGCTTGTAGCCCATTATTTTATCTAAGGAATGTGCTTTGAATTCCCATCATGTTGGTTTTTTTTTTTTTTTTGGTTTTGTGAATTTTATGTTTTTATGGATTTTTGAATGGGAACCACACAATGCAAAGACTTATTAACTTCCTATTATTGGTTGACATAGAATGGTATAAAATCCATGAAAACACTCATGCACGTAAGTAGAAGGATACATGGAGCTTTGAATCCCCTTGAAGTTACACCCTTATCAAACCTTTGAATCCTTCCCAATTTTGGAAACTACTAAGGTCACAAGTTTGTTAAAGTTTCATTAATGAAGAAGGAACCTCATTTTTCTAAAAAAAGGAAGACCATGAAGTTGTTGGATGGGTGGATGACATGGACTCACTACTTGTTCCATGAAAAATAAACTTTGTCTTAGTTATTCATCATCAAAATTCAAAATTAGAAACTAGGCATTAGCAATCAAAAACATTAAGTACAAACCACCATTAACAAACAACTATAGCATTTCTATCTCTTGTTGGTAATAAAGCACTATTATTAGAAAATAATGACAAAAATTCACACCAAAATAAAGTAAAATATGAAAAAAATTGTAAAATATTGAAGAAAGTCAAAATGTAATAACAATGTTGTAAAACAAAAAACTGGAAAAATAACAAAGTGTAAAAAAGAAATGTATAAAAACAAAGAAAGTGTAAAACAAAAAACTGTAAAAACAATAAAGTGTAAGACAAATACTTGTAAAATAAAAAAGTAGAAAAACTAAGAAGCCACTTTAATAATTAGCATGGATGGTCATCTCCCCCACAACTAAGTTAAAAGGAGAAGATCCAAAAACTTGAGCGAGCTTTTCCATCAAATGAGCTAATTGTTCTAGTTAAGATGTTAGTGATTTTCCTATTTGTAACCTTTTATTGACCATTGGCTTCGAGGTGGTAGGGTGTTGTTAGTTTGTGTTTGACTCTCAAGTGTTGCATGAGCTTGTGAAAGGTGGTGCCTATAAAGTGAGTACCATTATCAAAAATCAGTGCACATGGCATACCAAACCTATTTACAACATTTTATTGTACAAACTGAGCAGAAGTGAAAGATGTATAGTCAATGATGCCTTCTACTTCCATCCCATTTTGTACAATAGTCAACAAAAATTATTATGTATGTCCTTTTGTTTGCCATGGTTGTGATGGGACCCATGAAGTTAATGCCCTAGATGTTGAAGAGTTTTAGTGGTTGAATCCACTGTTGGGGTCCCTCCATTCAAGTGGTCATCCCACCATCACTTTGATCACATTCATAAGAGGGGATGAATTGGTGGACATCCCTAAAGATTATTAGCTAATAATACCCTACCATTAAGATCTTAATGACCGTCCATCTCCTTGCATAGTTTCCCCCACAAGAATCCTCATGAGCATGTTGGAGAACATGCAGTTAGTCAACATCAAGGACACATCAACAAACCAAGCCATTGGTGCATACCTTATAAAGATGTCTATTAATCTCCATGAAATTTTTGGCCTGATGAAAAACTATTGTTTCTTCCGATGGTCCAAGTCTTGTTGCATTCCTGAGTGAGAAGATAAGTGAGGATGTCATCATACCATTTTGGTTTAGCAAGCATTTATTCATTTATTACACCAACAAAGAGGAGTTCATTAGGAAATTAATCAAAGAGCAAGCTCTCCTCCTCTTTTTTGTCTTATCATAATCAAGACAGGTGATCAACAACCATGTTCTCAATTCCCTTTTAATGTACCATTGTAAGATCGAACTCCTATAAGATCACCAGCCACTATATAACATGGGGGCTCAGCATCATCTTGTTTATGAATAAGTGAATGGCACTATGATCAATATGCACAAATACTTTATATCCAAGTACATAGTGCCTAAACTTCTCCAAGGCATACACCACTACCATCAACTCTTTCTTTGTTGTGGTTTAGTTAAGATGTGCATTCACAATGATGCGACGTATGCAATGGATGTAATAAGGACATTTCTGATCATTCAACTACATAAGCATAACTCCAAATGCATAGTTCAATGCATCCATCATGATGTAAAATGGATAGAAATAGTTAAGTGCTTGTATAATTGGAGTTTCTACAAGCTTCTCCTTGAGTTGTTGGAACGTCTTTTCCCATTCCTTGGTCCATATAAATGGAGCATCTTTATTTATGAGCTAGACCAATGATTTAGAGATCTTAGAGAAATTCTCTATGAATTTCTGGTACTAGCCAGTGTGTCCAATGAATTACTAGACATCTTTAACAATTTTTAGTTGGTGGGTTATTCCTTGGAGGAACCACCTCAATCCCTACTTGTGAGATGTTATGCCCCAACACAATGCCCTTCTTGACCATGAGATGGCTCTTTTACCAATAAAGCCAAAGATTAATATCCATGCATCTTTTAAGTACTTACTCAAGGCAATCCAGGGCCTGCTCAAATGTAGCACCATAGGTGGAGAAGTCATCCATGAAGACTTTCATCCTACTACTAATCTGCTATTGAAAAATGCTAAGGATAAGGCATTGGAATGTTGTAGGGGCATTGCATAGACCAAATAGCATCTTTCAATATGCAAAAGTTCCCCTAAGACTTATGAATGTATTTTTGTCCTAATCCTCTAATGTTATTTAAATCTAGTTATAGCCACTATAACCATCCAGAAAGATGTAAAAATAATGCCCAAAAATAGTGTCCAACACTTGATCCACAAATGACAATGAAAAATGATCTTTGAACCTTGTCATGTTTAATAGCTTGAAATTAATACATCCTCCACTTGCCACATTTCTTTAGCACAATAAAAAGTGGGCTAACCCACTCGCTATCCGTAATTGGATATATGAACACCACCTTGAGGAGTTATTCAATTTTCTCCTTTACAATCTACTTCAATTTGGGGTTCAGCTACCACTATGGCTACCTCTTTGGCTTGATGGAAGAATCAATATAGATATGATGCTAGCATATCCTAGGATCATTCCTAGTGAGTTTAGGATATGACCAAGCAAAGGCTATTAGTCATTTGTTAACGACATTTAGCAACATCTTTTTTTACTCAGCAGCAATATTGACATTGATTATTACTGGCTTGCCATTTTTTAGGAAAGCATACTCCATGCTAACAGGTAGATTTTTCAACTATAAGGACTCATGTTTGAAATTTTCAAGGATTTCCAACTATTCCCAATAAGTGTCATCAAGTTTATCATGAGAGAGTTGGTAATGAGCTTGCTCCAGTTCATCCATGCCTTTAACAAAGACACATGTTAAGCTCTCAATTGGTTACATGCAAAGTGTGTTGCTTTCAAGATTAGCTATCAACCACTAGATGTCCTCCTATTTTGTGGTTGTTGTGTATAGGCACTTTTGAATTTCAAATTCATTTGCATAATATATGCATGATTTGATTGATGTGCTTTTAATATACCATAATTTCTACACACAGTTACACCCTATATCACTATACATGATGCATGGAATTCTCTTCTTCTTGATCTTTTCAAAATCATTTTTCTTGAAAATTTCTAGGGAAAGATCTTTAATGCCCATTCAAGCATCTCTCATAATGATTGGGAAATCCCCCTTGTAGTTGTTAACATTGATCACCAAGAAATCAACAAGATAGCACCACCCATAGATAATTGTCCCAATGTCCTCCACCAATCCCAAGGGAACAAGGATGGATTAATTTGTCAATTCTAAATGAATGTTTCTTTTCTTTAGAGGAGGTAGGTTTTAGGCATTGTACATTTTGTGATAAATCAAGTTGACACCAAAACTTGAATTAAGAAGAGCCTTGCATGGCTAATTTTTAGCAATTTGCAAGTAGATGAGGGGACTTCTAGGATTAGCTCTTTTCTTGGAAAGGTTTCTAGCCTTGATCTAATTGAATATAGCATGGGTTAACATGACTATGCCAATCTTGGGAGGTATTTACTTTGAAAGATTCTTGAAAGAAATAGATGCAAAGGATGAATGAAACACAAGATGACTAGCTACATGAGTTAATGAAGGCTTTGTAGTGCTATTGGTTTAGAAGAATGATCTTTTATGAGATCTATCTTTAGAACCACTTGGCTGTGGGGTTGGCTATAAGTTAATAACCCTAGTAGCATTACATTGTTGCCTCTATGTAGGAATCTCACCTTGCATGGATGGAGCAAGAAATAATTGGGTTAAGGATGGAGGAACATGTGTTGAAGGATGAGGAGGGTACTGATGAAATGGGGGCTTTCCTCAAGGAGATGGAGAATGAGTTTTGTAGTACTTCAAAGGGTAGTAGTGATGCTAAAAAGAAGCTTGACTAGAAGAGTCATGCAGAGACCTAAGTTGCTAAACATAGTACCCATATGGATCTAGCTTCCTGTAAGGGTACCACTACCTCAATGATGGCATCTCCCACAACTATGAATGCTACCACTAATGATACTGCTGATATAGTTTTGGTGGAGCTCCACTTGGATAGTAAGCTTATTGTTGGTGGAACCGTTTGGGATTTCCTTGAGGATAAGAAACTCTTCTGGGTACTTGCCTTCTTGCCAACCTAGGATTCAGAGCATACACCCCAAATTCCTGCAAGTGTAACACAATAGGGTAGCACCCCTTAGGATGTTCATATTGGCAAATGTCACACCCACCATCATCATCTTATTCTAACTTCACAAGCTCTTCTACTACAGCAACTTTGCCCTTACCCCATTGGTAGGCACGTTTAGCAACCTTTCTTTTCCTACAATCATGATCACTACTTTGCTCTTTGAATTCTTTTGCAATTTTTATAGTTTGGAATTTTTCATATTTTATCCTCTTAGCCAAAATTTTGAAAATGATTTTTAAACTGAAAAGGTTTTTTGCTACATCACTTCATCAAGTGGTGCTTCCCCCTCACTGTCATAGAATCAAACCTCCCTTTTTTGATGGAAAGGTCTTAGTTATATTCTTTAGCACTTTTCCATTTCCTCAATACTCCTTCTTTTGCAACCTACTCAATTAGCCTTTGGATCTGATGGGCTCTAAGTTTTGATAGTCTCCCTTGGGCATAGACCCCACGAGTTCTCCTCATTTCTAATTACAACCCATCTATAATATGATGAAGTTGTTCCTACTAAGAATAACTATGGTCAAGACATCTATGAAAAAGAGAATAATACCCACTCATGGCTTCATCCAAGGGTTCATGTGTTCCTTTTCACCAGCCTTTGATTTTCTTTCTTAGATTGGATACTCTGAAGTACATCTAATATTTGTCATTAAACAGCTCAAGCATTGTACTCCATCTATGAATTGATTCTAGCTCCAAAGAGTGGTACTAACTTTCTTTTGTGAGTGTCTTAGGAAACAAGTTAAGTTTTTACTAGTCATTCTCTATGTTCTACATGGCACAGGCATCGTGAAAGGCTTGAAGATGGGTTTATGGATCTGAGTTATATCCCCCCTCAAATCTAGGGATATTATTCATATCCAACCTCTTGATTCTACTACCTATCACATGCTTGGTTAGAATTCTAACTACCTCTACAATATTCAACATGCTTCAAGTTACAAGTAAAGGTTCATCATCATCATGATTTCGATGATGTCTATGATATCCTTTGCTACCCCTTTGTTCATGGTGGGGCCTATGATTATTGTTATTCCATCATTCACCTTCATCATGGGTTTGTGCTCTACAGTTTCAATCAAATTCAAAGGAAGAAGAAGATGTAGATGAAGAGGGTTAAGAGGAAGGAGGACTACCACCACCATAGTTTTTACCAACTCTTCTTCGCTATTCATGGCCACAATCATCATATTTATCATCATCATGATGCTTGCTCAAACCCTTGGCTTAACTCCCACTTTTGCCTAAACCAAGATTGTTGATAATGGACTATAAGTTTAGGTTCAAGCCCCCTTCACCAAAGTCAAGAGGTAGAGAATCTTCATGTTGAGAACCCCAAGAGAAGGAATCTTCATTATCTTTTTTATTCAATAGGAATAAGGAATTAGTGAACTATTTCCCCTTTGTAGCTTCATGGTGCTTATCCTAGTGCTGATCTCTTTTGCATTGTGTTTCTATGGAATAATAGTCTTGATAGTCATGGTCCTACACAACATATTCTTCATGGAGATTCTAGATGCCCAAATTCTTAAGAGTTTGGAGTAGCATCCTAGGAATAGATCGGTCAAGAGGCAACACAATGTTTCCCTTCATGTCTCTCCACCATAAATGTTCATCCTAGTGTAGGATGAAGGTGAAATTAGACACAAACTCATCTAGATGAATATATACCACTTTGAATTTTTGGGGCACTAGCAATTTCGATTCATCATGCTTGGGACAAGAATATATTTCCACTTAGAGGAAAAATAATAGTGTGTTTTCATTATAATTATCATTTTTATTTGAATGATTGTAACTTTAGGGTTTGTTCCAACAATCTTGAATAATTTTCACCAAGTCCTAGAGAGTGCACATAGAAAACTACAAGTCCCTAGCAATAGTGCCAATGATGAGCGACAAGTATACCCTATGCCCAACCATATAGATCACAAGCATTTACACATGATCTAGTTGAATTTCAAGGACTTCTAGGCTTCTAACTACACTAGTTCTAGGCAGTAAAACTATTTTTTGCAAATCATTGTCTTCCCAATTACACTTGTGAATACAAGGGTATGGTTAAGTAAAACTAAGGCATATGATTTTTATCATTTTTATGTTTTTGTGTTCTAAGTCACTTAAGAATAAAAATAATGAATAAAGGTAATTAATTACTAAATTAATCTAACTAGCTAAGACTTAACTAATCCTAACATAAGCATCTATTCCTACTTGCCATATAATCCTGAATATGTATAATGCTACTAGGTTACCAAACATTAAGTCCTACTAGGTTTACCAAGCATTACACATATGCTCAAACTAGTTGTACTTATGTGTTTTAATTAATTACTATTTAGTCAATCTTAATTAATTAATTACTTAAAAATTAAAGAAAATTTCTTAAAATATTAAATGCAAAAAAGAAACAATTAATATATTTCAAAGTGCTACAAGGTTTATCAAAAAGCTTGTCTTTATTACTACACATACTATAATGCTCAGGAGCAATGATGCTTGAATAAAGATTCGTATACTCTCTGACCCCTACTGTAAGCACTTAGAAAATATTCTAACTTCTAAATGACAAAACTGCAAGAGCTTCACTACAACTATGAGACTTGATGCCATAAATGTGGTTGAATGTGCACATTTATAGGTGAAAATAGGAGGCCCCATCGATGGGTACACATTAACAAGTCAAGCCCCACGTTGATAGGATCCCATCGATAGGATCATGTCGACGGCATCCTGTCGACACAGCTAACCATGACACTTCATGATGAGCAACAAATATCGCTACACTTAACCATACGAATCATTGAGTGTTCACATGTGATCTAGTTGAATTTTATGGACCCTTTGTCTTTTGATACACTAGCCTCTAAGAAGAGAACTTGCCCTAACAACCATTCGTTATCTTTCCAATTACACTTGTCATATGCAAAAGTATAGTTAAGTGTAATCGAGGCATATAATTTTTATTATTTTTATGTTTTGGGTGCTTAAAATAAAGGATGAAAGAAATAAAGTAATTTAATTGCTAATTTAATCTAACCAACTAACCAAGGTCTAACTAATCCCAACATAAGCATCCAATCCCATTTTCCATACACATCTTGAACACATATAACGCTGCTGGGTTACCAAATGTTAAGCATCACTAGGATCACCAAGCGTCATGTACAAGCTCAAAGTAGTCATACTTATGTACTTAATTAATCACTATTTAATCTAGCTTAATTTAGCTTAATTACTTAAAAGCATTAAATAAAATTGCTGAAAATATTAAATGTATGAAGAAAAATTTAATCTAGCCAAAGTGCTACAAGGTTTACCAAAAAGCTCTTCTTTATTATTGCACACATTGTTGTGCTTAGGTACAATAGTGCTTGAATAAAGATTTATACACTCCTATTATGGGCACTTGGGAAAATATTCTAACTCTGAGGAAGAAAAAATACAAGAGCTCTACTATACTATGACAAAGATTGCCATAAATATAGCATGTGAGTGCGTATTTATAAGCAAAAAAAACACTACATTGATAGGGCCACGTCAATGCATTAAATCATGCATTGATGAGGCCTAGTTGACAAGACCTAGTTGACAAGGCTCAATCAATGTAAGCCAATCTATGATTTATCATACCCCCATGACTAAATAAAAACTTGTCCTCAAGTTGTTTACAAATTTGGGAAGATATGGGATTATTGACTAACAATAGACATACTACAAATGCAAACACACATACAAACAAACACTAAGTGCCCAAGTGTATGGATATACAATCATTAAAAAAAATTATAGTGTTCAAAACTACAAAATTAAACACTAGGATAAAATTACAAACATAATTCCTCTGATGGCATGAAGACATGAAAGAAGATTAAATTCTCCTAGGCGTGGAGACTCTTGAGATTCTAAGGGACCTTCTCCTACTTTAATCACACACAATGGTTAAGGCTATTATGGTTGTCCCATTGTAGCTACAATTTTTAGTGGAAGACATAAAGCATCCAACAATGCTTTCATATTCTCCTCCTTACTCCTAGGATTGTCCATAGTCCATGCAACTTTGCCAATGTGGGACAAAATGGGCACATCCCATGGACAGGCCTTTGTTTCGAACAACTCAGGCAACATATTTTTTGTGTTCAATGTTGAATGCCTTGATTACGTTCTACAGTTCTTAGTAATCATTCATTCTTTTGGCTAGGCTCTCAGCAGTTGATATTTGGTCAATGAATCTTTACCTAATAATTTCAAGTTCATTGTTTGTAGTCTTAAGCTTTTGCTTGGTTTCATTGTGGTGCTTAAACTCTACCTCATATAGCAAGTATGAGCTGGCCACCTATTTCTCTAATTCTGACCATGGTCATCCAGCAATCAGCATTGCCAAGTTTGCATATCGAAGATTGGCAAGCTCAATGTGTTCTGTCATCTCTTCAATTTGCAACTCCTTCATGTGGATCTCTACTCTATTGTAGGCATCTATCCCATCAATGATAGGTTTCCACACCTCTTTTCCTTGCTAGAGTTGCTAGAGGGTCCCATTAACTTTTTCCTTAGCCATATGAATGTGTTTTTCATTAACTTCTTTCTGTAGGCCAACTTGATCTCTGTAGTCATTTTTGACTCTCTCAGATTCAATAGCATCATTCTTCCAAGTGGCAATCTCAATCATAGATTTTTGGCATCAGGCGCAGACTTCCTCCATAAAGAGATTTCTATTCTTCACTACCAATCTCCTAAGCTCAGTGTTCATCCTTGCTAGCTGCTCCTACTATTGATGGATGAATTCATGTATTTGCTATTTTTGCACATCAACATTCTACAAACAATGATTCTCTACGATCATCATCTCATTCTCTAAGAGCATCTAGGCCAAGTCCTTCTGAACTAAATATGTCATGACCTCAGCCATGGACTAGTTAAAGATAGCTATCATCATCCCCACCTCAACCTATTTAAGTCTATCTTAAAGCTATTGAAAATATTCATCTCTTATTAGTGCAAGGTTGAGAAGTGCATGATTAACAAGGTAGGCTCTTAATTTGGAAACCTCCATGGCCAAGCATTGGTTTTTTACTTAAGTTGTTTCAAGTTGCCATCCAAAAATGATGCATTTGCCCTTTACTTCAAGTAGCTCCAACTAGGTTGTGGTGATGTTATTCCAAAAATCAAAGATATCTAGAATTAGTTAACCAGTTACCACTAGTCAATCCAAAAATTCCTCGTGTTCAGCTACACTTAATCGACTACTAATAGTTCTTATGAACATCTACATATCTCTGAGTGCAAAAATGTCTAGTACAGACACTGCAAATGCATTCAGTACTTTAGCGATCTAATTAGCAACCACTTCTACTACTGTCTCCTACCCTTAGTGTTGCATCACCAAGACAATTGCCCCCTCACCCTCCTCCAAGCCCACTAAAAAGGTAGTGGCATTCCTAGAGATTTCTAGGAATTGTTGTTATTGTGAGAAAGACATCGTTATATCTCAAGAACTAAGATTTGACCTTCCATTCAATTGCATTCCTAGCCTAAGAATATTGGCCCACCTTCCTCCATTTGATTAATTATTCAAGTCACTTTGTTAAGGTGACTCATTGTAGGATGGTATACAGATGGATCCCCACCACTTGTTCCTACTCACTACTCTTGCTCATGTAAGAGCTACTCTCGGATTTCATGCAAGTGTTCAATGGTTACATGGGCCTCTAAAATTTTTCCTTAAGTGGGTGATGGAGGTGACAATTGTTGCTTCTCTTCTTTGAACATGGTAGGAATCTTGACTTTCATCATATTAGACTAGGAGGTAATGGAAGTATGCTTGATTGTGTCATTTTCATAACAGACTATCTTTACCCTTTTATAGATTTTTTTGATAAGGCATGGAAAGGTCAAGGTTTTTCTTTCATATTCATTTTTCTTGAAACACTTTTCCATCTCCAAATATATTAGCTGTGGAAGGTTTACAAGAAATATCTTACTTAAAGCAGCACATGCACTGGCAAAGAAAGCAATCACCTTGTAGGGCCTCACCATCAAATTGAGATGACAAGCCACTATCTTGAAGTATATGTGCTTTGCCAGTGTGAGGGCACCAAACTTCTTGTGTTCAACCCCATAACATGGCTAGGTCCTCTCCCTTTTTACCTCTAGGTCTACATATGTGAATATTTTTGCCAAATGGGTTCCAGAATTAGGTAGACCAAGAGCCTACACAATAGCTTTTACCAAGTAGAACACCTAAATGTCCTTAATTCTCACAGTAGCTCCTAACTTTCTACTATTCTAGAAGAGATATGTCTCTTCCATATATCACTTCCCACTAGAAGTGATGATTGGCCACATGGGAGAGTTTTTCAACTATGTTTTGACTTTTGATGGAGCATTTTCTAAGAATGGTCCATAGTTTAGTTCTTGGAGAACTAAGCATTGGACATCATGAGGCTTGATCGTATTAAAGTAGGCTTGTTTCAATGTGACCTCAAGTCTTGGTATGGGCCCTGGTACCTCTCCTCTTTGAGATTGTTTAGTTGTAAACTCTTTTTCAGGAATCTATCAAACAAATTCCACTTTAGGCTCCTCCCGAAGAGGTACCATTGCATGAGTTTTTGCTACCTGCTTCTGGGCTTGTTCCTATTGTTCCCTTCCAACTCTATGTCATTTGTTCCTTGGTTTTGGCAGTTCTCCTTCTTGTGGCTGTTTTGCTCTTGGTGTCATCTGTGATCACAACATGACCAAGGGTTAGCATTTAATGTGTAACTGGAAAAAATTGGGATACCTTATCTCTTTGGGAAATTTACACCTAGCTAAGTTACGATCATGGCTGATTTGATCATTTTAATTATTATTTTATTCTTATTTTAATATTAATAATTAATTTTAGGTTTACCAGAGCTATTTGGAAGGGTTAAAATCTCAAAAATTGATGGTTTAATGTTGTTCTATTCATTAACCCTTTAAGGGAGTTATAAAAAATTTTGAAAATTTTTTGTCAAAAACCTTAAGGTTTGTGGCCCCCATAACTAAGAGCTTACCTCCAATAGCTACAATATTAAAGAATGGAGTGATTTGGATAAAAGGTATGAAAGTTATGGGCTCTAAAAAATTGCAAAAACTCCCCTCCCATTTTGAAGCAAATGACAAAAAATTTTAAAATGTTGGAGGGTATTTATAGAATTTTTGGACAACGTCGATTGGGCCTAGTTGACACAGCCAAGTCGATGCAGTCAACTACGTCGACTGGGCTTAGTCAACACAGTTGGCCACACTAACTGGGCCTACTTGACTTGGCTGTTGACCATCATTGACTTTGTAAAAAATAATAAAAAATAAGAAGTTTTCACATGAAATGAGGGTTAATTAAAAGCCTGAAAGGTCATAAACATGATGAAAATATTAGAAGAGGGTTTGGAAGTTTATGAAATTGAGAAATGATTTGAGAATGAGATTTGAGGAAGAAAAATGCCTTAAGGAGGGCACCATTGGATGCATGATGGAGTGCATGAAAGATTTGATTGCAACAATGTCTAAGAGTAAGGAAAAATAACCAAACCATGAGATATGCAAGTGGATCCTCCCCATAGTGGTACATGCCCTTTTTTGCCCTTGCATAACCTCAACTAAGGAGTCAGTGGGTCCCATAGTTGATTAATGATCTTGTCAAATACATGTTTCAAATGAACATTTATGCTACCATCTCATTTGGGCCATAAGACTAAATTGGATTTCTACTTGGAAAAAAGTACATAGTCCTTAGTGCTCTTTGTATCTCTCAAGCTACAAATGTATTTTGAAAGTTTCACCTTCTTTTCTCATTCATCTTCCTATTAGATTACATATACAATATACCTGTGGTCTATGATATTTTGAAAAATGCTAGTTCAATTATGATTCAAAATAAATTATTCTAAGTAAATATACAATACAAGAATAGTAAGAAAGGGCATAAACCTTTTTTGCTTTTTCATAATTTATCCCTTATCAATAATTTTCCCTCTCACTGCAACTTGCAATTCAAAGCCAAAGTTAGTAACATAGCTAATGAATGCTAACAATGTTACTAAGAGAGTTTGTTGCTTACATTCTTGTTCACTATGGACTATTTAGGATCACTAACTTTCTCCAGTTCTCTCTCCTCCTAGCACTAGAAAAAGATAATCAACACACCTTCTACAACTTGTTTCAAGAGACTATCACTTAGGATGTCTCAAATATGGATTCAAAAACCTAGGAATAATCTCAACTAGTAGAACAATAATGAATTTTAAAATTATAAATTCTTAGATTTGATCTAAGTTAACAAGTGTAATGCTATGCATAATTAAAAATAATTGCAAGATTTGTTTTAGAAATGAAAATTAATGTTAAAATAAAATTTAACATGCTGACATTGCAAATCAAATGTGCAAAAATTTAAGCAAAATAATCCAAAATAGGAAACAAAAACTCTATAAAATGGATATATTTAGATAAACCTTTAAAATAACATTTTTTTTAACAAAGTTAGAGATGAGAAAATTGAAAATGAGATGCAAAAGTTCATAACTTGATCTCAAATTCAAATTGTAGCATTGTAAACAAAAGAAAAAGGAAAATAATACACATATAATCTAATAAATAAAAACTAATGAACTTGGACTTAGTTCAAATTTGGGGTTTGGATCTCATTTGCTAGGTGTACAACTTCTTGTTGTAGTTTATTGGTCAAAACCTATAAGAGAAAGATCTCCTTTAGTAGGTCCTAGTGTTGGATTCCTTTTCTAGCAAAAAATGTTTTATTTAAATAAAATTCCATGTTAAGCTCTTCCTCCTTCATTTCAAGTGATTTGAACAAATCCATGAAAGAAGAGGAAGAAGTTGAGATAGAAAGAGATACAAACTCAATTTTAGGGAGAAGAATCTTTAGTTCCCAAATGCTCACGGTAATATCTTCAAAACAAAAGCCCTGGCATGATTGGGGATTCTAGACCAAGAATTTTAGTTCAGTTTTGAAGTTTGCAATCTTCTCAGAAACTTCTCTCTACCTCCTTCTGCTCCTCCTACCTCCTTTTCATCCACCACTAATATTTGTCTTTTGAAGTTCTTTTCCTCTAAGATGTTCAAGTTTCAATCTTTTCTAGCTCCCTTTGTCTTATGTCTCGTACCTATACACAAGAATCACAACCAACAACATAATCATTCATAAAATAAAAAAGGAAAAGAAAAAACATAAATAATTTATTAACATAAGTGTATAATTGGTGACAAGACAGCTGAAAAATCCAAGTAATGAAACCCCCTGCTTTACTAATAAAATAATAGTAATAAAAAATAATTAATATTATTCTAAAATATGATAACACACTATGCAAGCTTGAGTTAGGCCATGGGCCCTAGTAGAGCTATGTTAACTAAGCTAAGATCATAGCCTCTTCTCTTATTAGTCCTTTAAGAGAAAAACAACAATAAAATTTTTTAAAAAAAATTTATATATAATTTTTATTTATTTTCAAAAAAAAAAGTCAAGAAACACTATGTGGTTGAACATGTTACTTGTCTATGTGACACAACATCTACTAGGTTAGCCTCTTCTCTTATCTATGCCAACAACAAGGCACATGTAGTGGTGTCTAGCCTAACTCACATGGTTATGCAAAGTAGCCCAATGCAGTGCCTATCATTGTAGTTTTTGCCATCACATCATCCTCTCTACATGAACTAATTCTGGTGGTGGTAAGGCTACTCATGCCCTCACCATTCATCATGCATAACTCTAACAAGAATCTCCTTACTTAACAACAAGTTCAAATCTCTATAGGTGATGACTCCAAGCATATGCATTGATTTCATATGGTTGGATTCAATAAAGAGAATGCAAAATAGGACTTCATTGTGTAAGGGGAAGGAGGGGAGTGATAGGGTCTAGTTCATGATTCTACAAATGCTCTTGATGGAAGCATTTAGCAAAGTTCAACTATGAGTTAAGAATAACTAACATGAGGCACTAGAAGCATGTGCTTATGCAAGGCTTTGTTTTGACAAATTTAGTATGTTATCACCTTTGCATTGCTTATTTACTAGAAACACGGTGGCAAGCCACATTGCCCTAAGGATGACTTTAGGTTGCTAATTTTTTCAAGTAAATCATATGGGAGACACCACTTAGACCACTCAAGTAGCACACCATGGCTAAATAAGGATGCATAGAGTCACATTCAACATCAGCCCTATGTGGACTAGAGCCTACTCAGATCTAGGATATATCAAATTCCCTTCATCCATCCATTGTGTAGCTAACAGCTAAGACACCCATGAGTTCAAGTCTTAGCGTCATTATTATTTCCATTTTTGTGACCACTGTCATTATTAATCATTTTGCACACGAGTCTCCCATAGAGATCTAGCATATCCATGAGTAGTTGCTTTAGATCACAAAGAAACTAACAAATTTTCCAGATTCTACAGTAAGCTTATCACTAATTTTTTGTTTGCATATGGCATCTACCATCAATTTTATCATGGAAAATTTAGGAAAACCATGTACCACAAAATTTTTTGTGCATGCAACTCTCCTAGTGATTGTAATAGCTAAGAGAAAAACCTACATTTTCTCTTGCACATTATCATGTTTGTGAATTAGTGCATGGTCATAAGTTTCAATGTACCTCCACTAGTAGAGAGAAATCATCATTCCATAAAATCTACCATGTCTACCCTACAATGTTGCTACCATGAAAATGAAACTACAGAGCTATCATTCCTTTTCTTGCTCCAAGCTAATCATTAACATGATGCAACATGAATCTTCTATTGAAAACTAGTGGTAAGGGTCTTGGCCTGGTAACCCTAGGTCATAATTCAATTCTACTAGGTAGCATTGAGTTATAAATTAATAAAAATTCTATAAAAATAATTTTGAAATTGGTTCAATAGATTGAATGGATCTTAGTAGACATAAGTAAAAATTTTAGTTTCAGTTTCAAAATTTTTCACCATGTTTTATTAAACAAAAAAAAAATATTTGGCACAATTACCTTCTAGACTAAAATTAAAAGGTGTTCCTTACTTTTAACAAGGTTTTATGGTGTTTTTTAAAGGGTAAAGAATTTTAATTAAAATGTGAAGATTGAAAATGGTAGTTTTAATTTTTCATAACAACATATTAATAACTTTGGATCATAATGGAAGATGGAGAATTACCTAGATGAATGATACTTAAATAAAACTAAATGATAAATTACTTTTATCTATGTTAGATAAAAAGAAAATAAAACTATATCTATGAAAACAATTCCTTATTGCTTCAACAATAGTAATATATTCTACTTTAATTGTAAACAAAGTAACACATTTTGATAACTTCAACCCAACAATATTGGTGAACTTGTTGAGGTAACTAAAGGATTGACAATAATTTTCTATCATAACTTGTCTACTAAACTCTACAACCAATAAACTAGTAGTCTTATCATGCTCCCAAGTATTTGTTATCTCAACAACCTATTGTTGATGATCAAAAAATAATATGATTGATGAATTATGACTTTTTATAAAAGGGGTAAAATTTCTTTTCTCAAATATCTAATTAAATTCCAAATAATAATAATAATCATTTTCTTACCCTTGTCCCAACAAAATGTGATTGGCCAAAATTCCAACTGATGAAAATAAAAACCAAAATTACCATTAGCTCTGTAGTTATGCTAGAAAGTTTAACAATTTTAAAAAGTGATAGGTTTAACCCAAAAATTATATTATAGTGTAACCAAAAATTCTACAACTATAGGGTTTATTAAAATTTTATAATTGTTGAAATACAAAACTAAATTGCAATGTAGCCAATATACATAATGAATTTGTAATAAAATGAGATGTAATTGGGTACCCTAAGTCAAGCCTGAATTTGGCTAATTGTAGTAGTAGTGTGAATGCTTAGAGCTATCCTTGGCAGTATTAATCTTTAACATAGTCCTTAGCAACATGTCCTCAACAATCTATAGACTTGCAACCCTTAGAAATCACCAATAATCATCATTGTTGGCACTTCCTTAGCTTAGTACTCATAGCTATTAACTAAACTCATATCCCTCAACACTCCCTCATGTCATTACTTGAAGAGTTTAGTAGAACTCACATCTCAGAACTTCATGAAACTCTACACTTGCTCTTACCAATTAATAAAACTCAATACTCGACACTTGGTAATCCTCAAATCATAGCCCTCAACACTCAAAAGTGCAAAAGTCACAAATGCAAGATGTTTTTCACTAGCAAGCATAAACATGAAAGTCTAAATGTTTTTTCCAATAGCAAGAGCATAACTATGACATCTCTTCAGGTGTCAAATGCAATATTCTCAAAGATGTTGCTTTTTAGCTACAACTTCAAGCAAAAAAGCTCCCAATGAAAGCTAAACAATTAATTTTTTCTTTATAGTATTAATTTTCTTTTTATTTTGGAGGCTCAAGGATGGAAAGTTTTAAATTTTTGTTGCTATTTATTCTTTATCTCTATTTGATGTATTCTTTTTTCTGTAGAAAGAGTTTTCTCCTTCTCTTTACAAGAACCCTTGTGTAAGAAGTGAAAACTCATGAGGATACTTTTGAATAAGGGTAGGGTCTAATTCTTTTCTAACCCTAAATGAAAAGTTTTTTAGAATTGGTTGTAATGGTGAAAACTTGAAAAGATATCCCCAAAACCATTGGGCTTTTTCTTTAGACTTTCTCTTTGAGGATCTAATGTACTCTAATTTTTTTAATATTATTTTTCTTTTTCTGGGTCTAACACCCTCCCCCCAAAAGTGCAAAATTACTTTATTCATTAGTGATGTAATGTCATATAAATGTAACTAGAAGCACATATTAAATCATTTTATTTTATTTTATTGGAATTATAAAAAAGTATAAGTGATGTGACCCTTGCACCACTCACAGTTTTTTAAATGGCATGAAATGAATTGTGAAACATAAAAATATAAGTAGCACAATGGTCATGTCAATTATGATTATAGATATTTTTTATAAAATCATGTAATTGGTGTGATGGTTATGCCATTTAAAATCATGCCACTTATGTGATTATAATTGGCATTAATCTACACATCATTGATAATGTGTTTTCTTGTAATGATGCTGACAAGTTCATAGTTATTAATTCTATAAATACATCATGTCTAAATTCTTAAAAGATTAGATCACATGCACTAGTTGTAACATCACAAATGCATTTAATTAAATCATTGGAGACTCATAGTCGAAGTGGATAACTATGATTTTTATGCCATAAATTAAAGCATTAGAAATATGGAGCTGCTCTGAGTAAAAATTAATTTTAGTTTTTAAAAATAATTTGAAGTTTAGAATTACTTCACTAACATAGTTTTAGCTTTGATTATTTTATATTCATTCTCTTTTTTAGTTTATCAGTTTTACAAATTAAACTATGGTATAATGATCTAGGGTTACAAATTAAACTTCTATTTGAGTAGTTATATCCAATGGTTTGATAGTTATTCTTCCTACATCAATACTTTTACATATTATTTCAAAGTAAAATTTATAATTTTTGGATTTTTTTTGTTATCAAATAAAGTTTTAACTTAAAACTTCTCTCTAAAAATTCACAAATTACCATTTTAATACTAAACTTCAAAAATGTCTAGCTTATGCTTCTTGGGTAAAGTATAAGTAAAATATGTGCAATGTTAAAATGTTGGGATTGTATTTATACATCATATTGAGTAGTGGAGATTATGCATGTAATTCATTTTAGCCACTAGTTATTGAAGCCAAGGACCTACATGGTAACCGAAAGAGCTTTCTAGGTGAAACTATTATAATCTTTGATAAGATCGATTTTGATAGCAACAATGGGAATTATAGTGAGTTTTACCTAGTGTATATTTTCATGCATGATGATGATTTCATCTATGATGCATTGTTGTTAAATAATCTTGTTTGGATATGGCTAATTATGTTGGGAAGAAGAAGGTAGAAGCATTTGCTAAGATTTCAACATAGAACTTTTAGAATGTAAAACAAAGACTAAAAGATTTGCAATGTTCTAAGAAGTTTGGAGATTATCTTTTAGGGATGACAGCAATCAAGGTAAAATTCCAAGTCCTGGAAAAATAACCAAATTGCATAACCTCAACGAAGGTGTTAATGAGGATGCGGTTAACCATGGGCTAGAGGGATAGAAAAAGATTATTGGTCTAGCTGTCAAGGCCATATACTTTATTGTTAGGAAAGGTAATAATGATGACTTGAAGCTCCTTAATAGACAAGGAATGATCTTGTTTTATGAAGGATTAGAGGTAGCAGTGGTTGACAAGAATGTTGGGAAGGATTCAATCTTATATGAGGTGGCAAAGAATAGTTTTTGAAGTAAGAAAGAGGGCAAGGTTTTGCCTAATAAAACTAATGAAAGATAGTTGTAATTGTTTTTTGCTTTCTAGTTGTGGCTTACTGATGGAAATATTTGGTGTTATAGCCCCATTGTTTATCTAGGAAATTTGTGAGTACTATTACTTCCAATAGAGCTTCTATGCCATCATGAGACTACATTGATGGATATTCTAGATCTATTGGATTCATGACATTTATGGTAGCAAGTTATTTCTTGAGTTATGAAAGAGTCTAGAAAAGAAAAGCATGAATGTTTCTAACCATCAAGGGGTTTAAAACAAGATGATTCATTATTACCTTATCTTTTGAGCATAATATTTAAAATCCAATATGCCTACTTAGCTAATGTTAAACTTACCAATCCTATGCCATGACTTGGTCACATTCAAAAATATGCTAATGACACCATTATTTTAATCAATGAAAATGCCCAAGTGGCACAAACTTTGTGATAAGGGCTATAGTTCTTCTCTCGCCTTTGTAACCTTCAAGTCAACTTGTCCAAGCTTACCATATATAACATTGGCTATCCTATTGGCTACTTCCACTGCATTTTTTGTCTTATAGAAGAACCTTCAAATCACTCTGATGAGTCATGAATTGTTGGTTGTGATATCACACCCATGATATCGTGTACGCGATATCGTAGCCTACACGCGATATCGTGTACGCGATATCGTAGCCTACACGCGATATCGTGTACGCAATATCGCAGCCTATCTCCCCATCTATAAATAAGAGGTAGGAAAATTTGGTAGGTAGTTTTTGAAGTTTTTAATTTTAAGTTTAGTAGTTTTGTAGAGACTTTTTTGTCAGTTTTACTCTCAACCCTTTTCTACCAGTGCATGCCCGTAGTGTGATGATTGTAATTGTACAGCATCCTTATTCAAGTGTGATGTACTTGGACATGCACATGACTGGCAATAAAGATCGAGATTACTTCATCATTACAGCATCCACTTAGCTTAATTATTTGTTTATTTAATTTTCATTATTATTTACTACTTTCTTAGTTAATATCTCTCTACCCTTATCTCATAGTAATGCAGAATGAGTACGACTTAATCATGAGCATTTAAGTGTGACTACTTGGTAACCTAGTAGTGTACCTAGGCCATGTGTTTGGTAATCCTAGCGGTATTCATGCACGAGGTTCAAGATGTATATGGATGATTAAGGAACGAATGCTCATCGCACTTAGGCTAGTTTAGATTATCTCTCATTCTCTCTCCTAGCTTAGTTGACATTATTTAGCATCATACCTAGAAGTAGCATTAGTGTAGGAACACATCATACACCTCACTCTAGACTAAACCATACGTGACAAAGCTAATACTAGTCTAGGTGGGAAGACAGAAAACTGCGATCTATGAGTAACCATCTAGATATCACAACTAGTCCATCTGCGAAGTTCAACCAGATCGTCTGTGAAATGCTCGTATTCGTATGGTTAAGTGTAGGGGTACCTTGCCACTCATCATAGGAGCCATTGCCGAGGAAGATGTTAGTTATCTAGATTAGTTATATCATACAAGGTCGCTGTATAGGAATTAACGATATATCTTTTAGGAAGAAATAATTACAAAAATTCACATACAAATTCACACACAATTGCACAACCATGCCTCTCCTACAAGACTACGATAATTCCATATCTAGTGAGGCAATTCATTGGAGAACTAACGAATTATACGATAATGAATATTGGAGTATGCAATCCGAGGTGGGGATTTCTTATAAACATAAACGAAGGCAGCATCGTCCCAATGCATGAAAGCATAACTTACTTGATGATGATGAACCCCTACTACCCACTACAAGCCTAACGCAATACAAAAGTCTATTTGAATCTCCCGTAGGCATCGTAAAGAGAGCCACCTACCCAGCCTCGAGTTAAACAACTTTCCCAATTTTTTAGGAGGCTATGACTTAGATCCGCAACAACATTTACAAGCCTTCTACGATGCCTATGCATGGAACAACATTGATAATGGTTGGCAAAAACTCAAGCTCTTTCCTATGACACTCGTTGGCCAAGAAAAAGTATGGTATAGATTGTTAAAATCAAATTCAATATGACGTTGGCCAACAATGGTAGAACTCTTTAAGGAAAGATATCAAACCTATGCAAGAGTGTCAGCCTTGAGGAAACAAATCCAAGAGTGGAAACAAGCACAACATGAACCCTTGGACATGGCCTTAGAAAGATATTATGCACTATTAAACAACTATCTAGGCCATGAGTTCTTTGAGGAAAGGCTAATGTACCATATCATTAATGGGCTTCATGATGAAACAAGAGAGACCCTAGAGATGTATGCCCAAGGTCAGCTATATGAACTACAAACCCATCAATTCCAAGAGCTTATTAAATAGGTAGCAAAAGAAGAAGGAGAAATGGCTAGATGGGAGAGTGTTGAAAAACATCAACGGGACCAAAATCTCAACTTAACAAAGGTCCATAATCATAAAAAGGAGAAATCAACCTATCTCAAGGAGGAAGAACCATCTTTGCCAGTACAAAAATCATTAGAGGAAGTCAAGGCAAGGATCAATAAAATGTTGGAACGGATGCATAAAAAGTGTGGAGAATATATCAATATTATTGGAGATGGAGTTTTGACAACCTGAGAAGCAGGACAAAGTATCATTAGACAATTGGAAAGAAACGATGAGAAAGATAAGAGCTCAACTGCTAATCATATGTATGAATGCAACATTTGCCTATACGATCACCCCAAGGGCCAATGCCCAATCTTGTTACATTTAGATGAGCATTGGGGAAGCACGTTACACCTAGAGTTCGTACAGAGATTCTGTGTTCAATCACAATGGCAAAAATCCCAGTCATGGGGGAAGTCATCCCTAAATTGAAGACACCCTTCGTATCATCCAAGTCCAAATGCTTATCTAGTCCAACATCCTATTTCCCCAACCAGGTCAACATACTCTATCTCACTGCATTATTATTATCCTCAATACTATCAGCCCATGTCCTCAACACAACCACTACCTTGTGTACCTTACGATTCTCCTAAAATTTAACATTCTCATACTTTCCCTCCTACATCGCCACCAACTGTTCCTAAAGTGTCTGCACCATAACAACAATCCACGAACGTTACTTGTGCTACTATTGCTAAAAGTAATGAGAGATCTTCTCAACATCAAAGGCGTCCCTTCTTCATACATAACTGTAGGAAGGGACAACATAGTTCCAAGGCCACTGCATTCTCCAACTCAGCACAAGTCCAACACTGTGGTGCATCCTTCTCCTCGAATTCGACGCCTCGTGTCACTTCATCAAGGCCACCAATTAACACTCTGATAACCATATGGCCCAATGAATATAGCCATGGAGGGAAACATTCTGAATCTTTCATACCATCTTACAGTCTCAAGTATCATAGTAGGTCAACTCTTTACCCAGGAACCACATCTTACAAATTGCCCCACTATGCTTACTATAATCAAGTGTGTGAACCCCAATGGGGTAAGTATGACAAAGTTTCGATAGTCCCAACATGTAAGGATCCTCATCTTTCATTTATTAATCCTTGCCATGATCAACTGTTTAATTTTGGGGGATATCCCTCATTCTAATAACAAGCAGGATTAATAAATATTTTCCATTTTCTTTAATTTTACAAATTTTTGTTTTCCAGTTTTTCAAATTTTTTTCTTTTGTTATATTTTTGTCTTTTTGTCTTATGATCTTTTTATAAGTAATCTCATCTATGAATAAAACACTCATGTGGCTCATTGGTTGAGGTGTGTTCTATCTTATCGAGTCTTGAGTTATCAATTATTTGGACAGTGAGCCCATTACACCCACTCATCCATTCTACAAATAAGAGGTTCTGTTCAAGGGTACAGTGATATTCTTGACATTCTTAAAACTTAAAATTAATTTTGTGTTCATTGTACCTAGAATGAAGAAGGATGGATCAAGAGGAAATGATTAGGGTGTGACATCAAGGGGACTTGCAGATTCTCTTTGGTGACGTCTATGAGAGTTATCACGCAACGTTGTTGTACTAAGATCCTTATAGATCTAATGCAAAATGGGAGTAAGAGTAATCAAAAGGCACTCAAAAATCCAATGTTGTTCTAGGGGGTCCCACTGGAAAGACATGCACCCATGCCTGAAGGTTGGTAGCTTTTCTAAATTCAGAAATCGAAAAAAAAACACAAAGAAAGTGCCACAAAGCAAAAATCACTTCTCCCTTGAACAAAATTCCAAGTGATCGTATGCCTTGTTGTTATGGTACTCTCATAGTCGCTCATCATGGGATGAAGTAATGTGGTGTCACTGATCAAAGGAATGGACTTGATCCTGATCTTTGAACAACAGGTTAATGACAAATTAATCATGCTTTACACGTAGGATTCATTCTGCCCTAGGTCAGTTACCTCATGTCCCAATCTCTACAATCCCTTCTATACCCCATCTCATCTCGCTAGTTATGTAATTTTAGCTCATGTCTCGTATAGCATAGAATTCTTACCTCATTCCAGTGATACTTACATATGTGTGTTTTATGGAACCAGTGTGGATTACCTTTAACCCTTTTAGTGCCTACAGACATTTTAAGGTGTGGTTACACAAGGGCATTATAGGTTGGAACCTACTTTGGGGAGGATCCACTTGTGTAATTTTTTGTAATTTTCACTCATAACACATCTTCCACACATCATCTATTACCCTTAGCATATTTTCAATGATATTCTTTTCCTTATTACTATCCCTCTGACTCGAACGTTCCTATGAACCATCACATAGCCTTTTTCTCCCTTACCACCCGAGGCCCTTATTGATAAATTCCATACCATCATAATTATTCATGCCTTCAGACCTAGTTGAATTACCCTAGAACCCTTTAACACTCATCCACATGTCCTTGGTTTACATCGTTAACTTTAGAAAAATCTTTAAAAATTTGGTATATTACATAGTGCCCTAATATTGATAGGCCACGATATCATGTACGCAATATCGCATCCCATAAATATATATATACGTGACCCCCTACGCTACTTAACATCATTTTTAACCATTCTCAATGGGAAAATCTTTCAAATTTCTCTCTACGACTTGCGATTGCGCATCCCTTGCTTTCATATCCATAACTCACTTGCTAGTCCTCCAATTTTCATTCCATTTGAACCTACTTGAACCTGGAGTGTTCAGCTCAGTCATGGGAAAGAGGCACATGCTAAATAGTGCATAAATTTTTTAAAATTTTTCATCACCCACAGGACATTATCAAGGGTAATTAGTTATAAAATTAAGGATAAATGTACCAAAAATAATTTCATCTCCTTAGTTATACCAGGAAACTAGATTTGGGAAACCACCTAAGCAAAGAGGATTCAATATTATAATCTTTCAAGGACATTTTAACTAACATCACACGGAGATAAAGAAAATCCTTTAAGGCAAGCAATACGGTATAACCTAACTTTAGTAACAACCTTACTAAAGATTGGTCCCATGTGATTGCAGATGGCCCCAAAACATGGACAATAGGAAGGTCCTACTGAAGGTGGGATCAAACGACCCAGGAGAGGTGAAGGATAAGTTCCTACTGGACAACATGCAGAGCAGGAGGAACAATCATTTAGTATCCACCAAGAGGACCTTGCTATTGTACAATCAAGGGAAGCGAAAGGAGGAGCTGCTACAGCGTCTGAATAGGGACAACATCTCATGTTACCCCAGGATTGTGTTCAGGCCATCCATGAAAGGTCCATATTCACTATGGTGATTGTGGAATTAAACTTTGGGTCTTTTATAGAATTTTCTCCAAAGGCCATTAGAGATCACCTCAAAGGGTCCCCATTATGACCTATCCTCTCTGAAAGTGGTGCCTGGTACTTAGGCGAAATGTACCAATTTTGGCACAATAAAGAACAAGGCACCACAATTAACACTTGTGGTGTGACTATTGATTTCTCTATTCAGGCCATTTCGGAAGTATTAAACCTCCAAAATATAGGGCCAAAGGTTGCTCAGTTGTCTACCCATTCAAACCTTGATGCGCGATGAGTTTGGTTAGGAAGGACTTATGGCAAGGAAGATAAGACATTTGGGGAGTTAACGACAGAAGAGAGGATCTATTTTAAAATAGGGACTTATCACATCTTCCCCACAAAAGGCTTAAAAAGAATTTCAACATATGTGACAAGAGGATGTGTAGTGTTGATGGAAAAGATTAATGCTAACCTACCTCATCTATATTTTACAGAGATCGTGAGGTGGTTTGAAGAACGGAAGATAGGGAAGCTTGTAATGCCCTTCCCTTTTCTTATCAAGAAGTTGCGCAGATGTGCTAGCCTCAGAGGATACACCAATGATGTCCTTTGAAAATCCCAAAATTCTTCGTACGCCAAACTACTAAAGCCACCAGCCACAAGGAAAATCACTAGTGAGACGCTAAAACAAGAAAAAAAATAGACAACAGGGCCAAATGCAACTCAACTTGAAGTATCCAGCCAATTTCCAAGCAGGGGACCTAGCCAACAACAAGAAGTAGGGCCTAGCATGGGCTAGTAGGATCAACCACCACCACCACCGCAAGATTACAGACCGTCGATGAGCCATCTCAGGGCCATTGCTGAGATGGTTAGTTGGGCAAGTCGTGATGATGAAAATCTCTTCCGCATCATTGACGATGCCGTACAGCCCACATTTTCTTTGGATCATGCAAGGGGTGAAGTGTCCATCCATACAGGGGGAGGGGAGAGCACTTGGTCACAACAAATCTCATGGAACACTACATCCTTTCAAGTGCAATTAGAAACTGGTGAAGGGGCCACGGTGGTGGTCATGCAGCACTAGGATGTAGTAGGAGCCATAGAAGTGGTCATAGATCACATTAAAGAATCATTCAATGTACCTGTTGTGCCATCAGCAGATCTTACAGGAGCACGGGATGCTCAAAATCTGGTTGGAACCTCAATGACTCCTGTGGAACATGAGGATGTAGTTGATCGATTGCTACAAATAGGATAGGTAATGATGTCCTTGTTTGACATCCCACAAGATGTTACAACCATCCAATCAGACCTCATTTGAGGGTCGAGCATGCAGAAGCAAAGGTGCAAAGATTGCAAGAAAGGCTCATGACCCTACAAGCAGCACAGTAGGATCCTTCGCAATTCGTTCTCGCAGACTAGCTGGACACTTTTAAAATTGAGCAACTTGCCAAATTATTAATAGAGAATAAGAAGGTGGCAGAAGAAAAAGATAAGGTTGTTTGGGATGCCTCTGTGGCACAAGCGCAAACTTACGCACATACCAAGGAACTCAAAGCCTTACAAGAAGAAAATAAACAACTTTTTGCTAACAACCTTCGGTTGACCTCTATGGAGAAATAAAAGAATTTTCTTGAAGAACATTTTCAACAATTGTGAGAACATCTAATCAGGGTCAACAAGGACATGAATCGTTTAGCCAGGGAAAATCAAACCCTCTCGATGGAGAAGGTATGTGCCATCCATTAGAAGATAGCTATTGAAATAAGCACATGGTAGAATGAGGCTAAACGGCATGAGAAGCTAAAGGAGCATTTTCGAGACTAGGTGGGGATGTATAAATAGATCCATATGGCCAAGGCCCACATCAATGCTCTCAATGCTCAACACACTAACTAGTGGGCCATATTGGACACATACGCATTTGCCCACTAGGTGGAAGTTAAGAACCGAGATCTACAGATCCAAGACCTTACAAAGTACATGGAGTTGGAAAACCTACGGTATGCCAACCTTGCCATGTTAATAGCAGGGCTCCCGAGAACAAAGCTCAAGCAACAAGTAGCCACCACTTAAGTCAAATATGAAACAGAATTTGCAAAATGCAAGAAATTATTGCAAAAATTGGAGGTTAGAAATTCTAAACTCAAGGTGGTTAAAGCAAGCTACTAGGGGCAAAAAGGTGTTACAACAGACTTGGCTTGATGGCTTGCAGATTTTCAAGAATACAGACACAAAGCCAGAGCTTACGAGAAGGACCGGTGGGTGTTTGCGGCCTGGTATGTCAAAGCAAATAAAATGTTTCTACAACTAGCATGCCCATGGGAGGTGCCGACTCCATCAAACATCAGAACATTAGCATGGATGGCACAGGATCCTTAAACTAAAGAGGAGAAACTCTAGGCCATACTTCAACGCCATCAAATCCCAAGACCTGGAGCACAAGATAAGGGAAAGACACCCATGGAGGAGCCCCTGCCACCAAGAACTACATGAGTTCCACCAATTTTGTAGCTATAGGATTTTCTTCTGATTCTTATTGTAGCCACCCATTCTCTGTGTTGTGTCTCAATTTTATTCTAATTCCACATTGCGACATGAATCCATTCTCATCAGTCAATAATCCCATACTTATTCACTATGTAATCAATGGCGCTTGTTCTCACTTTAACTCGAGGATGAGTTTCCATTCAGTTGTGGGGGTATGATGAGTCATGAATTGTTGGCTACGATATCGCACCCATGATATCGTGTACACGATATCACGTATGCAATATCTTAGCCTAGATGTGATATTGCATACGTGATATCATATCCTGTCTCCCCATCTATAAATAAGAGGTAGGCAGATCTGGTAGGCATTTTTTGAAGTTTTTAAGTTTAAGTTTAGTAGTTTTGTAGAGACTTTTTTGTCAGTTTTACTCTCAACCCTTTTCTCCCAATGCATGCTCACAGTGTGATGATTGTAATTGTACGTCATCCATATTCGAGTGTGACGTACTTGGACATGCACATGATTGGCAATAAAGATCAAGATTACTTCATCATTGCAACATCCACTTAGCTTAATTATTTTTTTATTTAATTATCATCGTTATTTATTGCTTTCTTAGTTAATATCTCTCTACCCTTATCTCCTAGTAACACAGAATGAGTACGACTTAATCATGAGCATTTAAGTGTGACTACTTGGTAACCCAGCAGCATACCTAGGCCATGCATTTGGTAATCCCAATGGTAATTATGCATGAGGTCCAAGATGTATATGGATGATTAAGGAATGGATGCTCATCGCACTTAGGCTAGTTTAGATTCTCTCTCATTCTCTCTCCTAGCTTAGTTGACATTATTTACCATCATACCCAGGAGTAGCATTAGTGTAGGAATACATCATAAACCTCACTCTGGACTAAACCATATGTGACAAAGCTAATACTAGTCTAGGTGGGAAGACAGCGAACTGCGATCTACGAGTAACCGTCTAGATATCACAACTAGTCCATCTGCGAAGTTCGACCGGATCGTGTGTGAAATGCTCGTATTCATATGGTTGAGTGTAGGGGTACTTTGCCACTCATCACACTCCTAGACACATATCTCAATACCTTTTCTCTCTCTTCCACTCACAAATATAATACTAGGACTTCAAGTATGACAAAATGCAATAGCACCTAAGTGATTAGCATGGCCTTTACCTATCCTCTATGGGTCACATTCTACTTGAAAAAATGATGTTATAAGCAATTACCACATATGCGAAAACCTTTATTTTGTCACTAAAAGGTTCACCAATAAAGTGGATAGGTTGGTCAAGAAATTTATTTGGAGAAGAGCTAACACCTATAGGAAGATACATCTTGTTCACTAGATCATGTTGTCCAGCCCAAGCAAAATGATGGCATTGGTCACATGCCATTTGAATTAATCATTAGTAAGTGGTGGTTTCAACCTGCCATTTAATGGATTTCACCTCACTCAGCACCTCTAGACATCACATCCTAACTACAAAGTATACTTTCCCATGGCATCCTTAGAATATCACCCCTTTCTAGTTTTTCACTCAATTAGAACTTGCATTAGATACTATTTCTCCTCATCTAACGTGGAATAATCCATCAATACATGTCTTCTAGCCATGTCAAATGGTTACTAAGCATGACATAGGTGTCATTAATTTAATGGCCTCAAGCATCTACATGTATTGCTAATCATTGAGGGCCCTCCTTCTAGGACCTTAACAAAGTTAGCTACAAACTATGTTCTACCACTCCATCACTTTCCCTATCTCTCATCCTTCTTTAGGCCCATCATCTCTTACATTCTCCTATTTCTCACTTGGAGAACACCCCACTAGACCAATTGTTGCCTATGAAATTATAGAACTTCAATAAATCCATTCCAACAACTAGAACCAACTCTTCTTCTCCTTGCCACAATCCATGCTTACTAATTTATTGTGACCACTAGTAATCACATGTATCTAAGTGTTTATATGACTTCTCATCAAGGATGCTTTTCTCATCTTGAACAATCTCATCAAATGAGGATTCCAAGAGCTCGATTTTGTCTTGTCATAATGCAACAAAGACTTCACAACATATGTTCCATCATTGTCAATACACAATTTCCCTTTGTCATAATATCCAAGATCTTATGCATGTCAAAGCAAATATTTGATAAGCCCCTTATGTTAACTTGCTTTCTATGGGCCAACATATGGTAGCTTGGTGCACAAATCTACATTGGGGGTTATGGCACCACCAAAATAAAATTACTTGTAATAATGTTGCCCACCTCCCAACTACATGTCTTACTTTATAAATCTAATGTCTTCCCCATATTAGAACCATTTTCTCTATAATGATCTTCCTTATGACATCTCCAAGAATTGCCAAATGACTCTTTGAAAGTCTTTGGATAAGGAAAATGTTCACTCATCTACTGCCTATGACATATTTCACCAATGTAAGTGGGAGTGCTTCTTTAGCCTATTCACCTACCACTCCTTGGCCTTGTCTTTGATACCATTCAAATGTGAAATGGCACCTCCTTTATTGTTGGAAAGAAGGTCTTGGCCAAGGCTAAGGACATTGCCCATGTCATGGCACTACTGTTGGACAAAGAGGCTTTTCTCTAGGGTATGGCCATTGATTTTAAGGTCTCTAATAATTTCTTTGATAACAACTCTTAGACAAATTCCCACAAGAATGGATACCAGCTTAGCAATTTGACAAAGCCTTAGCAATTAGCTACCTGTGCCACTTGTGAGCATATGTTTTATTAGTTTCCTAATTAGTTCATTAGGGGCCACTTGTAGGTCCTTTGAAGCTTGAAGAATGATCCTCTTCTCAACATGTCAACCTTCTTTATTAACACTATCAATCAAGATATTACAACGTGTGCAAGCTAATTATTTGTTGATTTTTGAGCATAAAGTTCTCCTTTAGATCTTGGTAAGAGAACAAAGGATCCTTATCTCTAACATCTTTGAGGATAGTAGAGCCCTAGTCTTCTATTATGTTAACAAGTTGCTACACATTTTTGTTAAGTCTAGGTTAAATAATAAGTACTAGATGCAACTGGACAAGGGCAAGTCCATAGCAAATTCATCCAAAAGACATGCTACAAAGTTTATGTTCACCTCCTATACAAAGTCAACCATGGATGCAAGGTCTAACTTTACTTCATTACTCCCCCTATTTCATCTCAATTATAACAATTGCTAAGCCCCTTGTCCATGAAGACTATCCCATTCAACCTTAACCCAAAAACCTCCCTTACCACTCTGTCAATAGCCTTCACCTTTGAAGATTCACCCACTTCTCATTTCATGCCCTCTAGAGACTCTAGCTACACTAGTTGTGCTAGTACCTTCTCAAGTTGTCACCCTTGCATACATAGCTAGTTCACATCTTACCTCTACAACACTAGCACACACTCCCCCATTAACCTAGTCAATGACCCTGAGCCTCCACAGACCACCTTGCTGCCTTCCCAACATCCTAATCCTAACCTTTTCAACCATTCTTTGCCCTCCTATTGTACATGGGAGTAAACCTTCTTGCTCCATGTCCTTCCTTACTCTTCCTAACTGATGAGTGGTGAGGTACCCCTATGCCCAACCATACGAATACGAGCGCATATGTGCGATTCTGTCAAACTCTGTGGATGGGCTAATCATGAGTTCTAAGATAGTTATTGTGATTTGTTGTTCGTTGTCTTCCCACGTCAAACTAGTGGAAGCTTTGTCACGTATGGTTTAGTCTGAAGTGAGGTGTATGATGTAATGCTTTAATGCTACTATGGAATGACAATAAAGAGTTGATTAACTAAAGGTATGAAATAAATCCTACATTTAACCTAAGGCAATGAGTATCCAAACTCGATTTTCTGTATGCACCTTGGGCTTCACATAGTTGCTGCTGGGATTACCAAATGCTAATCATTACTAGGTTATTAGGTAATATGCTTATGTGTTCGCAATTGGTTATACTCATTTTGCTTAATGACGATGAACGTAAATAACATTAGTTAGAAATAGCAATAAATAAAAACATTGAAATTTTAATCTAAGAAAATCACAAATCCAAAGTGGATGTTGCAATGATGTAAATGATCTTGATCTTTATTGCCGAACATGTAATGTACCCAAGTACATTGCACTCGAATATGGACATCATGCAACCATAAACATCACACTGTGGGCATACACTAGAATTGAAATTGGAAAACTTCTAACTAACTCCCTCCTTTCTATCTCTTCCCTATGTGATATTTATAGGTGAGCATGGCAGAAATGACATCGGATATCTGACATCGCCTACTAACCCCAATATCAGATCTACGATATCGAAGCCCCAATATCACTTCTGACAACTCATCATACCCCCACAACTGAATGAAAACTCATCCTCGAGTTTCACACAAAATGGTGAAAGGTATGGGATTATTTACTAACAAGACAATCATTACATTGCAATGGTGTTTTATTACAATAGAATGACAACACATTACAAGAATTAGAATTAAGAACAAAAAAGAAGAATGATGGAGCCACTACGTTGTGCCAGGAGGTGGTGGCTCTTCCACAATCTCCTTTCCTTTACCTTTATCTCTTGGTTTTGAAGTCTTGTGATGATGTAGCAGTGATTGAAACTTCTTTTCCATTATTATGGGATCATGCACAGTCCATGCAAATGATCTAATGTGTGAGGGAATTGGCACATCCCATGGACACAATAGCTATGGAAACATTTGATTGGCTTTTACATACCAAACTACCATTTCTCCTCTTCAAATGCCTTGGCCTTATCTCTCAACTCTTAATAATCAAAAAAGCATCTAGCCATGTCTACAGCTATGTCTTTCTGTCCATGGTAGCTCACCTTATCTACCTCCAATTTTGTAGTTGCAAATGTTAGCTAGTCAAGAGCTGCTTTGCAGTCAACAACCTCCTTTTCATACAATGCATATGTGGCGGCTACCTGCCTCTCGAGCTCATTGCGTAGGCACCTTGCTGTCAACATGGCTAGGTTGAAATATCAAAGATTGGTCAACTCCATGTACTCTTTCAGATTAACAATCTACAAGTCCCGACTTTTAACCTCTGCCTAGTGAGCAAGGGCATATGTATCCAAGATGTTTCTCTAGTCGGATCATTGGGCCACAAAGGAATCTATCTGGTCCTTTGCCATCCGAATTTCTTTTTCAATGACTTCTTTGTATATGTCCAGCTTGTCACAGAAGTGCTCCTTAAGGCACTCATGCTTTTTGGTCTCGTTTTGCCATGCACTTATTTCAATGATTGACTTTTGTCAAATAGCGTGTACCTCCTCCATACAGAGGGTTTGATTTTCTTGAGCGAGGCAACTCATGTCATGGTTGACCCACAGCAACTACTCTCTTAGTTGGTGGACATTTTCTTCTAACAAATTCTTTTGTTGCTCAATGATGGTCAACTTATTATTCGTTGTAGTTAATTGCTTATTTTCTTCTTGTAGGGTGATAAGGGCCTTGAGATGTGCATGAGTTCGTACTTCTGCAATGGAAGCATCCCATACCGCCTACTCTCTTTCCTGTGCCAGGGTTTTATTCTCTTCTATCATCTAAGCCAATTGCTCAGTTTGGAAGGCCTCCATTATCTTGAGTAGGATCAATGAAGATGGATTCCACCTTTTCACCCTTAAAGTTGCGAGCTCTTGATGAAGCCTTTGGGCTTCCACTTCTATGTGTTTGACCCTGTGCTCAACGATGATGAGTTTTCCTTTAGTTGAAATTAGTTCGGACTATGCTGCAATGACATTGCTAGGGATGTTAAGTAAGGAGATCATTACCTACCCTATCTGCAGCAATCTATCCAACACATCCTCATGTTCAGCTGGAGTCATGGTGGGACCAACCAATGCTTACACATCCTGTGCACCTATGAGATCCGTTGGTGGTACAACAGAGACATTAAAGGATTCTTTAATGTGATCCTTGATAACGTCCACTACATCAATCACATCCTAGTATTGTATGACTACAACTGTAGCCCCTTCACTAGTTTCGAGCAGTACTTGAAATGATGCAGCATTCCTAGAGATCTGTTGTGACCACTAGGCCTCTCGTCTGGATTGGAGTGAAACCTGCCCTATGGTAGGATCAGCAGACATCATGGGCTAGACTACATCATCAAGAACTCAAAAGAGACTTGACTCATCGGGTGTTCCCTAGCTCACGAGGTCTAAGATTTGCCAAAGATGACTAAGTGCAGGCCTATAATCATAACTTGGTAGCTATTACTGAGGTGGTTGAGATGGCGGCAACGGTTGTTCATATTGTAGTCTATGGCTGGGTCCTTCTTCCTATTGCTGCTTGGCCTATGCCAACTAGTGCTTGAGCTATTCGATTTGTTGCTCTAGTTGGGTGATGTATCCTTATGCTGGTTGATACTCTTCATGTTCTTCTTCCTCTCTGATATCTTTTCTCAGAGGCGTTGGTTTAAGCAATTCTACAAAAGAAGCATTTTGAGCTTTGTGGGATACATCATTGGTATAACCAAGGATTCCAACATGTTGACACAGTTTCCAGATTAGACAAGAGAATGGCAAAGTGAGCTTCCCCATTTTCACCTCTTCGAACCGCTGCTCGATCTCCATGAAGTATAGTTGGGAAATGTTGTCTTGAAATTTTCCCATTAACACAGCACGTCCTCAAGCCATATAGGTGGACAAACAATTAAGCCCCTTCATTGGGAACAAATGATATGTTCCAATTTTGAAATAGGTACGCTCTTCCAAGCTTAGTCCATTGTATGACTTATTCTCGTCATCAAAATCATGTTTCAACCATAGCTTACAACTCTCCAAATCAGGTCAGGTTGATAGAACTGGCACTCACGCTCCAACATTTAGTGAATTTAGGGCTTCAATGATTGTCTTGAAAAAATAAGAGATCATGACCCCACCAATTCTTACAGTGGTACCTTCTTCTTTACCATGCCAAAAAGAATAAGTCTCCCCAAGGTACCATTCTACATTTTTAGATAAAATTGGCCAAAATGGAGACACTTGCAACTATGTCCTCACTGACTGAGGGGTAAACTCCATGAATAGCCTGAAGTTCATTTCCATGATGACTAAGGCCAATGTGGAAGATGCCTGAATGGCAACAGGGCATTTCGGTGAAAACATGAGTCATTGTCCTTGCACTTGAGGTTCTCCCTCTACCTACACAAATTGAGCTTCAGCAAGGACTTCTATAGGGGCTTCTTGATGGATGCTAAATGACTATGCCTCCTGCTTAATTGGTGGTCCTTGCTAGCTAGTTTGACTATGGTTTCCCTGAGGGT
>MNCI01005120.1:779746-790160 GCA_015680685.1 Gnetum montanum | reverse complement strand
CCCCCCCCCCCCCCCCCCCCCATGACTGAGATGGACACTCTGGGGATAGAGAAGCGTAAATGGCACGAAAAATAGAGTGCAAACATGCGAGATATAGCATGTGGACAAAGGCATGCAGAGCTTAAATCTCCAACGAGAAAAAATTTCAAAAATTCCCCTTTCGTTGTAATGCAAAAATAAAATTGGAAGTGCGGCTAAGTGTCATATTTATAGATTTTATGGCCCCGATATCGGGTACCTGACATTGGGGATTTGATGTCGAAGCCCCTCTGATATCGGATCCTTGATATTGGAGTGCCTAGAAAAATGCTCAACCGAAAATTTGACAAAGGGAGAATAATTCGAGGGTAGGGATGAAAGAGTTTGAGGTACCAAAACATTAAAAACCTAGGAAGCTCATCAAGATAATGCAAGGGAAAGAAATAATGCACAAAAGTGAAGAGGGTATATAGTTAGGGAAAGGTGGAATGATAAGCATTAAGGCACAGTGGAAGGTGCATAAATTGGGTGGTATTAAAAAACAAGTAAAAGACACAAGAGTTACACAGGTGGGTCCTCCCCAAAGTAGGTGCATGCCCATGATGCCCTTGCATAACCATACTAGAAGGTGTCCATAGGCACCTAAGGAGTTAAATGCGATTGATACATGTCACACAACAACACACACAAAAAAAAGAAAAAAATACACCACCATCAGTAGAGAATTATGACTATGTACATCCAAATCACAAATGAAAACACAGCGAATAGTGAGGTGAGGAATGGAAAGCATGGTGGAAAGAGAGAACATAGAATGAACTCCCAAAATGGAGGTCATATGAAGCCCCTTGTGTGTTTAGTGGTTAAGGTGACTTGACAACAACCAACTCAAATCTAGACCAAAAACAACCACATCCAGTGACCTCACATCAACACACCTAACTAATCCATCCCCTTAGGCAATAAGGGTGTTATCATAGATCAACCACCATTCCACCAAAAAGAAGAAAAGAGTAACAGAAAGTTTGGAAGGACCTTAGTTAGAGGGAACCTTTAGGCATGGGTACGTGTCTTTCTAGTTCCATAACCAATGCTTGTATCCCATACTCCATTATTACGTCTAAGGGGTGTGCTTTGAATTCCCATCAGTTTTTTTTTTTCAATTTTTGCATTTTTGGCTTTTTTGATGGGAACCACACCATGCAAAGACTTATTTAACAAGGTCAACTTCCTAGTGGTGTTCAGCAGTGGAATGGCGGAAAACCGATGACAACATCCACACATCCAAGAGAATAAACCAGCACAAGTATATCAAATCCCCTTAAAGTCACACCCTTGTCAATTCCTTTGAATCCTTCTTCAGGGTGGGGGATACCAAGCCACAGATTCATTATAGTTTCATTAGAAGAGGGGCTCCATCCTTCCAAAATAGAGGAAAACCATAGAATTAAGTGGATGGATGGATGAAGTGGACTCACCATTTGCAAAATTAAACATTTATGATAGAAACAACATAGAAACAAATCCCTACCCCAAGTGGACTAGAGTAAAGCTTGCTTATTGATCAAGAACATTTAGGAATGGTAAACAAAATAAATCAAAACAAAACAAAAACAAAAACAAAAAATGAAAATAAAAGAAAACAAAACAAAAGAAAAAGAAGGATTGGTTTGTGGTTAGAAAGGAAGATAGCCCCAAGGACTATGCATTGGAGGGTGATACAAACTAGCAAAAGGGTCCATGCATTGTGGATATGTGGTATAGGGCATGCTTCCTGGTGGTGTCACACACATGGAATAAGGGTTGGGTTGGTACACCGGTGTGGAAGATGGGGTAGCTTGAAATGTTCCCAGCATCCACTGAGGTTGTGAAAACTCCATGGCATGCATGGATTCTATTGTCTCAGCATAAAATTGGAATCCACAATACTGGTCAAAATAGAAGTAGAGACAACAAGTGACTTTGGTATATGTATGGAAGGTGGTAGATCCAAAGGAAGGGATATGTCATTGGATTGCCCTTGTGTAGGAGTAGTAGATATAGTGGGTAATGCTTGGCCTTTATGTTTTTTGGTGCAAATTGTCCTGAAGAAGGGACATTTGTGTGGTTGTAAAGGGTTTCCACTGGATTTATCATTGGTATGTATAGTTACTGCACAAGTAGCCTCTTATGGCTATAAAGGATGTTGTGTTGAACCCTTCAGTAAGGATGATGACGTGTGAAGGAGAAAAATATGAGAGCTTGGAAAAGATGACAGAGGATACGCAGCATGCGGTGGTGACGACATGGGAGATGGCACATTGTGATGGTGTTCTAGTGAGTGGTATGCATGCGATGAAGAAGGAAAAGATGAATGGGAACTTTTCAGTGAAAAAAACTATTGAACATAATACTCACATGAGTACAGACGATGAGATGGCTGACAAGTGGGTGATTGCCTCCCCCACGACTGCGGTGGTTGCCATTGAGGTTGAGGTTAATCATAAGGCTGAGGATGGTTCCTACCCGCATGGTTATAGGATGGACCATAACCATGTGGATGGAAAGGTATTCTTCTAGGCTTTTGTTGGCATAAGAACTTTGGATTTAGTGCAAACACCCAATGCTCTTGTAGATGTGACAATATTGGGCATTGGCCCTTTGGATGATCATAAAGGCAAAGGTCACATTCCTCATCCATGTTTGTAGTGGAGCTATATACCTTGTTAATAGTAGTGTGTTTGTCTCGTTGGCCTTTCATCTCACTTGTTATGCGATTTGTTCCTTTATGTTGAGATTCATTACCGAGACTATGTTATGCCACACTCACTTCAGTAGGCTTGGCATCTAATGAAGTAATATCTTGAAGCCATGTAGACATTCTATTCAACCTTGCATGGAATTCATCAATCAGTTGTTGTATTGGTAAGGGATGTTAGGACATCTTCTTGTGGAAAGTTGCCTTATCTTGGTCAATGATCATTTCTGTTACAAACATTGATTCCCATTGGTGGTTTTCCAAACTTTGTTGTTTACACAACTCCCCTTCTTCTTTAGCAATCCATTGAATTAGCCTTAAAATCTAATGACCTTATAATTCATGTAATTGACCCTTAGCGTATGTTCCAAGGGTTTCTCATGTTTGAGTCCGAAGCCCATCTATGATGTGGTGAAGTTGTTCTTCCTGGGAGAAGCCATGGCCTATACATTTATGCAATAAAGAGTAATAATGGTCCAGGGCCAAATCCAAGGGCTCATATTCTATTTTTTTCCACTCCTAGATCTATTTCCATAACTGGGACACTCTAGCATAAGTTTGGTACTTGTTGTTGAATAATTCTAACATCGTGAACCAATGCTTAATAGAATTAGGTTTCAATGACTGATACCACACAGCAACTTGATCGATGAGTGTTCGAGGAAAGAGTTTTAACTTCTACCACATGTTGTTAATGTTCTGTAAGGTGCATGCATCATGGAAGGCTTTCAAATACTGTTGCGAATCAGAATTATAGCCTCCTCTAAACCTAGGAATATGCTCCATTTTGATTCATTTGATACAGCAATCTTGTTGATGCTTTTTGGGGATTCTAACAGCCTCCTAAATGTTTGCCAAGCTTTGAGTCAATAACAAGGGTTCACTTTCTCCATCATACATCGCCATATATGGATGTTGAGTTGCATGAGTCTGATAACCCTATAGGTAGTTGCAATGATGATATGAGCATTGCATTCTTTGGCATCTGTCATCGTGCTTTATGCAGCGATCATACCTGTATCGGACATCATCTAAACAAGATGTTGCAAAGGAAGATGAAGTGAGATTAGGAGAAGGGTTGTGGATCCTATGGTTCTCCAATTCATCCCATGATGTATCATGACTTTGTGCTTAGAAGATTCTAGGCCAGGAAGTTCTTCCAACTCTAGGATGATCACTCCATTTTGTGTCGCTATATATAACATTGGTTCGCTAGTGAATAGTTTCACTATCGAATAAATCACTAATGTCATGTGCACGAAACATGTTGGAGATGCGTGTGTGACTTGTTGCTCCTTGTTAAAAGATAAAGCATGGAAATTCCTACAACGAAGTTGTATGATATAACTATCTTAGATAATTAGCACCATCCTGGAAATGGTGCCAATGATAAGCGACGAGGTACCCCTACACCCAACCATACGAATATGAGCACGTACATGCAATCTAGTCGAACTCTGTGGATGGGCTAATCATGAGTTCTAAGATAGTTATTGTGCTTCGTTGTTCATTGTCTTCCTATGTTGGACTAGTGGAAGCTTTGTCACGTATGGTTTAGTCCAAAGTGAGGTGTATGATGTGATGCTTTAATGCTACTACTACTATGGAACAACAATAAAGAGTTGATTAATTAAAGGTATAAAATAAATCCTACATTTAACCTAAGGTGATGAGTATCTTAACCCGATTGTCTATACGCACCTTGGGCTTCACGTAGTTACTACTGGGATTACCAAACACTAATTGCTACTAGGTTACCAGGCAGTACGCTTATGTGTTCACAATTGGTCGTACTCATTCCACTTAATGAAAAGTGATGAGTCACCATTTAGTCAACCGCAATATCGCGTATGCGATATCGCGCAGCCTGTCTCCTCATCTATAAATATGAGATAGACAGTTCCGATAGGTAGTTTTAGAGTTATTTTTGATTTTAGTTTTCATTTTTCCTCTCAACCTTTTTCCTCCCAGTGTATGCCCGCAGTGTAGTGATTGTAATTGTACGGCACCTTTATTCGAGTGTGGTGTACTTGGGCACACATATGACCAGAAATAAAGATTGAGATTACTTCATCATTGCAGCACTCACTTAGCTTAATTATTTATTTAATTTTTATTTACTGCTTTCAAAGTTAATATCTTCTTACCCTAAACTCCTATTAAGCGCAGAATGAGTACGACTTGATTACGAGCATTTAAGTATGACTACTTGGTAACCCAGTAGCATACCTAGGATCTATGCTTGGTAATCCCAGTGGTAGTCGTGCATGAAGTCCAAGATGTGTATGGATGATCAAGGAATGGATGCTCATCGTACTTAGGCTAGCTTAGATTCCCTCTCACCCTTTCTCTCTTAGCTTAGTTAATCTTATTTACCATCATACCCAGGAGTAGCATTAGCATACAAACACATCATACACCTCACTCTGGACTAAACCATACGTGACAAAGTTAACACTAGTCCAGGTAGGAAGACAGCGAACTGCAACCTAAGGATAACTGTCTAGATACCACAACTAGTCTGTCTATGGAGTTCAACCTGATCATGCGTGAAATGCTTGTATTTGTATGGTTGAGTGTAGGGGTACCTCGCCACTCATCATTAGCGCCGTTGCCAAGGATGGTGCTAGTTATCTAGATTAGTTATATCATACAAGGTCGATGTATAGGAATTAATGATATATCTTTTAGGAAGAAGAAATAATTATAAAAAGTCACATATAAATTCACACACAATTTCACAACCATGCCTCTCCTACAAGACTATGATAATGCCACATCTAGTGAGGCAATTCATTGGAGAACCAACAAATTATCTAACAATTAAGATTGGAGTATGCAACCTGAGGTGGGGATTTCTTATAAACATAAATGAAAGCAATGTCATTCCAACACACAAAAGCATAACTTACCTGATGACGATGAACCCCTACTAGCCACTACAAGCTTAATGCAAATACAAGAGGCTATTCGAATCTCCTGTAGGCATCGTAAAGAGAGCTTCCTACCTAGGCTTGATTTAAACAACTTTCCCAATTTTTCAGGAGGCTATGACTTAGATCTGCAACAATTTTTACAAGCCTTCTACGATGCATATACATGGAACAACATTGATAACGATTGACAAAAACTCAAGCTCTTTCCTATGACACTCGTTGGCCAAGAAAAAGTATGGTATAGATCGTTAAAACCAAATTCAATATGACGTTGACCAATGATGAGTGGCGAGGTACCCCTACACTCAACCATATGAAACGAGCGTAGCACGCACAATCCAATCGAACTCCGCAGACTAAATGCCTACACGCCCCATGGAACACTTGGGGTTAATCATTCGTTGTCTTCCCAAACTTACTTGTAGTTGTCACAGTGTATGGTTAAGTAAGTTCGAGGTATATGATTTTTATAGTCTTTTAAATGTTTTCTCCTATGCTATTGACGTGAATGGTTGAGAAACTAGCTAACTCTAACTAAGGGCTAAGTCTAAATTAACTAGCATCAGCATCCGTTCCCACTTACTGTACACACCCTGAACTATGCAACTGTGGCTACCAAACACTAATCATTACTGGGGTCACCACACGTAACGCACATGCTCGAAGTGGTCATACTGAGGCACTTAACTAGCCTAAACGTAATGAGCAGCGGATTCCTTGACTAGTCGTACACATCCATAGATGCTTGTAATCAAGTCGTACTCATCCTGCGTTCTAGGAGTTGAGGGTGAGAGAGACTAATCGCGATGAATAGACGATTCCTTGATTAGCCGTACACATTCGTCAATGCTCGTAATCAAGTCATACTCATGCCATGCTAATGCAGGTAATAAATAACAGGTAGGAAATAACATGTAATAAATTCCTATTCCATGCACTACAAGGTTTATCCATAAAGTTCGTCTTTATTGCCGTACACAACCTGCGTTCAGGTACAAAGCTACTCAAATAAAGATCCATTCACTTGGGGACTCCTACTATGGGCACACAGAAAATATTCTATCTTTAGAGTGATCAATCTGCCAGAGTTTCCCTACTTTTAGACTAGGATTTTAAATAAGGGGAGTGCCGCCTCTTATTTATAGATTTGGTAGCGGACCGCGATATCGTGTATGCGACATCGCAGGGGATGACGCGATATTGTGGCGATCGCGATATCACGTATGCGATATCATAGCTCATGCGAATCGCGTCTCATCATAACCCCATGACTGAATGAAAACTCGTCCTTGAGTTCCTTATAATAATATCGGGAAGGTATGGAATTATTGAGGGGAATGGAACTAATGGGATAACATGTGAATGGATCATCATTACAAGACTTGACAAAACTAGTGTTCATGACAACAAGGGTGAACACCTTATTACAATGAAATCAAGCCTTAGTTGGCAGCTAAGAAAGAGAGAGAGAAAGAAGTGTTGCTACTACCAACGCCCTGATTGCGCCTTCGTTTTCCATCCATAAGCGCACCATCGATCTTGCTCCTTGCATAGCTACTTCAGCAGTGCTCTATTCCAAGTGTTTGCTCCAGATCCAATTCGTTGTTTCATGATCGCCATTTGCATGCACAACATAGTCTTATATTAGCAAGGGTAAATGAATCATCATGTAATTGATACCTTGCTTCAGTGTAAGTCCATTGGCTAGGTTGTGGTATGGTTGATTTGGATCGGGAGATATATTACTGATGACTACCGAAGATGTAGGGGTTAGGAAGAAAATCAAAAAATTCGGGGCTAGGAGAAAATTGAAAAAATTAGGCCCCATACCCCCATGACTAATCGCGAACCTCCGATAGCGTTAGAATGGAGAAAGGAAAGGAGAAAGGAAGATAGATAAAAAGGGACAACTAAAACATCGATGAAATGGATGTCAAGATGGTAATGAACAAAATAATAATTAATTACAGAATGTTAGGGAAAAGAAGTTAACTGATGCACCAAATAGGAATGTCAGTGGGTCCTCCCCAAAGTAGGCTCATGCCCTTAGTGCCCTAACAAACCCACATTCAAAGAGTCCGTAGGCTCTGGGAATGTCATTTAGAACAAGAGTTAAAGTCTTAACCACAAGCGTTTACCAAAAAGAAAATAATGCATCAACCAAAATATATACACTAACAATACAACCGGCAATGAGGTGAGTAATGGAGAGAAGGATGAAGAGAAGAAAATGGAATGGAATCCCAAGGACAAGGTGGTGTACAACCCCTTGTGTGTTTCATGATTAATGGGACTTAGCAAATCTCATTCCATCTCTGGCCTCAAACCAACCACATCCAGTGACTTCGCATCAATACAGTTGGCTGAACCATCCTTGTGAATAACAAGAATGCATCTCCAAAGAGCCACCACCATTCCGACGAAACAAAGGAGAGAATGGGAAGTGAGAAGGGCCTTAGTTAGAGGGAACACTTTGGTTCCATAACCAGTGCTTGTAGCCCAAGTTTTATTTCATCTAAGGGGTGTGCTTTGAATTCTCACTTTCTTTGTTTTTTTTTTTGTTTTTTTTTTTTTTTCTGTTTTTATGCATGAGAACTACACCATGCAAAGACTTGATTATTTGTATTGTCTCAGCTTCCGATAATTGGGTAACATCGAAACAACAAGAAAACTCAAGAAGAAAACATTCAAGCACCCAAGAGAATGGCCAACACAAAAGCGTCAAGTTCCCTTGAAGTCACACCCTTTGCAATCCTTGTGTCTTTCCTTAGTTTGAGAAATGCCCAATCACCGATTCGTTTAAGTTCTTATTAGAAGGGGATTGTACATTTCCAAGTTGAGAGAGATCATAGACTAGTGGATGAATAGATGAAGCAATCTCATTGCCTCCCATATCAAAAGAAACATACCTTAGTGTCAACATGGTGACTTAAAGGTAAAAACCAAACATTAGAAATCAATATGAAAACAGTTCATACCATCAGTCCAAACACTTATTGGGTGACAAACTTATAGGGTGGATCACACACACACACACACACACATACACAATGGGAAAAGTATAACGATGTTGTAAAACAAAAATTAGAAAAGTTAAAGAAATTTGTAAAACAAAAACTTAGAAAAGTTAAAGAACTTTGTAAAACAAAAATGTGTAAGACAAAAATGTTGTAAAAAAATGTGTAAAACAAAAATTGAAAAAGAACTGAGGGCCCCATATGATTAGCATAGGTGGCCATCTCCCCCATGACTGAGTTGTAAGGGAGAGATCCGAAATAATGAACGCCTATTTGAATTTCTAAGAAGTGCCCAACTTCTCCCAATTGATGATCTTAGGCTAAGGGGTGGAAGTTGGTGACACTCATATTCTAATGTATACATGCTTTCATTGTTGGCATGGTTTGTCTCCTCAGTTTGTTCCATGCATATTTGTCTGCTCCTTCGAGTAGCTGTCAACCACAGGGTGTCTACTACTGGTTGTGTGGTTGCTACATATAGGCATCTTTGTTTCAAAGTTTCAAGAGCACACCTATTGCATGGAGGCATTTCCTCCATGTCATCACCCAATGAATCACTATATGTGATGCATGGAACTTTCCTCTTCTCGATCTTTCCACAAATGTTTATCTTAGAGATTTCCAAGAAAAGATCACGGATCCTAAGGCATGCGTCTACTGTACTAAGCCATGCCCTTCCCATTATAATTGGGAAGTCCCCTTCGTTGTTATTCACCTCAATCACCAGGAAATCAGTTGGGTAGGACCAACCACACATAGTGGTAATGATGTCCTCCATCAATCCCAAGGGAATGATGATGGACTAGTCTGCCAACTCTAGTTGAATGTTTCTCTTCTTGAGTTGGGGCAGGTTCCAAGCATGATACATCTCTCATGATATAAGTTGACTCCAGAACCTGAGTCAAGAAGAGCCATATTTGGTTCATTTCCGGTGATTTGTAAATAGATTAAGGGACTCCCAGGGTCAGTTAGTTTCCTGGGAATGTGGCCTACCTTAATCTAGTCGGTTACGGTATGCGTTAACATAACCATATGCATTAAGCTCTGATTTTGGATGGAAAGGTGCTCCGAAGTGTTGGATGGTGGAGGAGTGTACATGGGCCCAACTGCTTGTTGTTGCGAGAGTTTGTCTGGGCTTTTGGTTCTGAAGAAAGGTCTTCTCTTTTTACAGTTGTCAGAACCAATAGCAGGTTGGATATTTACAGCTCTCATAGCGTGACGTTGCTACGGTTGAGGAGGAAGTTCTCCTTGCATTGTTGGAGCAGGAGGTGTTACAGGAACTACTTGTGGTGGAAGAGGTGCGGATGGGTTAGGAGGATGGTGTGGGTATGGAGTGTCTCTCGGAGGAGAAGGAGTCCTTCTGAAGTACTCCTGAACTTGGTAGTGATGGTTGGGGGTTGTGTGACTCATAGAGGCACTTGGAGAAATTGGTTGCTGCACATAATAACCATATGGATCAGGCTTCTGGTAAGGGTACTAATGTTTTGGCGATGGCTTCCCCCCTGACTATGGGTATTGCCACTGTTGATGCTATCTGATGGGCTGTGGTGGAGTTCCACTTGGATAATACGTTAGTGGTTGGTGGAACTGCCTTAGGTTACCTTGTGGATAAGGTAACCTTCGGGGTGTTTGCTATTGGTTGAGTCTTGGATTAAGCGCATACACCCTAGACTCCTATAGATGTGAGATGATGGGGCAACATCCCTTAGGATGGTCATAGTGGCAGATCTCACATCCACCATCAT
>MNCI01005120.1:760652-778912 GCA_015680685.1 Gnetum montanum | reverse complement strand
TTCTTTGGTGAGTGTCCTTGGGAACAACTTAAGTTTTTGCCACTCATTTTCTATATTCTTCAAGGCACAGGCATTGTGGAATGCCTGTAAATGATTTTTCGGATCAGCATTGTACCCCCCTTCAAATCGTGGGATGTTATTCATGTCTAATCGTTTGATCCGACTATCTTTTAAATGCCTTGTGGGAATCCTAACTACCTCCGTGATGTCAAGCATACTTCGGGTTGCGAGTAGGGGTTTGTCATGATCGTCTCTTTCATGACACCTATGGTGTTTGCGTTGTTCCCTACTCTCCCTACGTCCTTGCCCTTGTCCCTCTCTCGACTTTTCTGTCGAGGCCTTTCGTCCTTCTTACCTTTATCCTCACCTTTATGTTCATGGTGACTACACCTAGATGTGGAAGGAGAGGGTGAGTGATGGGATGAAGGAGAAGAAGAAGGGGAACCATCTCCAAGACGATGTTTCTTGCCTTCTCTTCGGCTGCTACGGCCCCGATCATGGTGACGATCTAAGTGCTCATCCTTAGCATGAGTGGTTGTTCCCTCTATGAATAGTTGGTGTTCACGGGCATCAGAACCATGGTTATGTATCATTGATCATAGGTTCTGATACCCAACCTCCTCACCATCGTTAGGAGGGGGAACATCATTTGCTAAAGAACCCGTGATAAGGGGTTCCTCATCTTCTATTTCGCTAAGGACGTGCGGGACCTTGCCCTTCAACAGTGCATGTTGACTCTCCTGTCGTAATTCCCTCATACGTTGCGCGTCTATGGGATGGTAATCCCTCATATCAAAGTCCTCAGCAACGTATTCAGCATATAGTTCTTGCATGCCAATCTGTGCCAAGGCACGGAAAAGCATGTGAGAGATTGATCGATCTGGGGGTAACACAATGTTACCTTGCAAATCTCTCCACCATAGCTATTTGTCTTAATGGAGAATAAAAGTAAAATTAGGGATATACTCATTGGGATGAGTATATGTCATCTTATATTGTTTAGGACTTGGCTGATTTTGGTTATGTGTTTTATGTTGCCGACTATCTCGTGTATGGTCCTTAGGTGGTGAGTTGCTCTTATGAGAAGAAGGCATTGTTATCGGTGTGCTAATTCACCGTTATATAAATTTTTATCTTGATTAACCTGAAGGTTCATTAAGGCTCACAACAATATGAGTGATATCCCTTACGTTATATTCAGCGCACAAACACTTAGTCCCTGGCAACGGTGCCAATGATGAGTGGCAAGGTACCCCTACACTCAACCATACGAAACGAACGTAGCACATGCGATTCGGTCGAACTCCGTAGACTAAATGCCTACACGCCCCATGGAACACTTGGGGTTAATCATTCGTTGTCTTCTTAGACTTACTTGTAGTTGTCACGGTGTATGGTTAAGTAAGTCTGAGGTATATGATTTTTATAGTCTTTTAAATGTTTTCTCCTATGCTATTGAGGTGAAGGGTTGAGAAACTAGCTAACTCTAACTAAGGACTAAGTCTAAATTAACTAGCATTAGCATCCGTTCCCACTTACTGTACACACCCTGAACTATGCAACTGTGACTACCAAACGCTAATCATTACTAGGATTACCACACGTAATGCACGTGCTCGAAGTGGTCGTACTGAGACACTTAACTAGCCTAAACGTGATGAGCAGCTAATTTCTTAACTAGCCATACACATCCGTAGATGCTCGTAATCAAGTCATACTCATCCCGCATTCTAGGAGTTGAGAGTAAGAGAGACTAATTGTGATGAGCAGCCGATTCCTTGATTAGCCGTACACATTCGTCAATGCTCGTAATCAAGTCGTACTCATGCCATGCTAATGCAGGTAATAAATAACAGGTAGGAAATAACATGTAATAAAATCCTATTCCATGCACTGCAAGGTTTATCCACAAAGCTCGTCTTTATTGCTGTACACAACTTGCGTTCAAGTACAAAGCTACTTGAATAAAGATCCGTTCACTTGGGGACTCCTACTACAGGCACATGGAAAATATTCTATCTCTGAAGTGATCAATCTGCCAGAGTTTCCCTACTTTTAGACTAGGATTTTAAATAAGGGAAGTGCCGCCTCTTATTTATAGATTTAGCAGTGGACCGCGATATCGCGTACGCGACATCGCAGGGGACAATGCAATATCGCAACTCATGCGAGTTGCGTCTCATCAGCCAACAATAGTAAAACTCTTTAACGAAAGATATCAAACCTATGCAAGAGTGTCAGACTTGAGGAAACAAATCCAAGAGTGGAAACAAGCATAACATGAACCCTTGGACATGGCCTTAGAAAGATATTATGCACTATTAAATAATTGTCCAGGTCATGAGTTCTTCAAGAAAAGGCTAATGTACCATATCATTGATGGGCTTCGTGATGAAACAAGAGAGACCCTAGGGATGTATGCCCAAGGTTAACTATCCGAACTACAAATCCATCAAGTCCAAGAGCTTATTAAACAGGTAGCAAAAGAAGAAGGAAAAATGGCTAAATGGGAGAGTGTTGAAAAACATCAACGGGACCAAAATCTCAACTTAATAAAGATCCATAATCACAAAAAGGAGAAATCGACTTACCACAAGGGGGAAGAACCATCTTTGCCAGTACAACAATCGTTAGAGGAAGTCGAGGCAAAGATCAATAAGATGTTGGAATTGACGCATGAAAAGTGTGAAGAATGTATTGATATTATTGGAGATAGAGTTTTGACAACCCAAGAAGCAGAATAAAGTATCATTAGACAATCGGAAAGAAGGGATGAGGAGAATAAGAGCTCAACTGCCGATCATACGTATGAATGTAATATTTGCTTGTATGATCACCCCAAGGGCAAATGCCCAATCCTTTTACATTTATATGAGCATTGGGAAAGCACGTTACATCCCGAGTTCGTACAAAGAAACTGTGTTCGATCACAATGGCAACAATCCCAGTCGTGGGAGAAGCCACCCCTAAATTGGAGACACCCTTCATATCAACTGAACCCAAATGCTTATCTAGTTCAATACCCTATTTCTCCAACTGGGTCAACATACTCTACCTTGTCGCATTACTATTCTCCTCAATACTCTCAACCCATGTCCTCAACACAACCATCGCCTTGTGCACCTTTCACTTCTCCTAATTTTCAACATTCTCATCCTTTCCCTCCTTCTACATTGCCACCAACTGTTCCTAAGGTGTCTGCACCACAGCAACAACGTCCGAACGTTACTTGTGCTACTATTGCCAACAGTAGTGAGAGACCTCAGCAACATCAAAGGCGTCCCTTCTTTAGAAATGACCCTAGGAAGGAACAACACAATTCCAAGGCCACTGCATCCTCCAACTCAGCACAAGTCCAACCCTGTGGTGCACCCTTATCTTCGAACCCAACGCCTCATGTCACTTCATCAGGGCCACCAATTAACACTCCAACAATCATATGGCCTAATGAACATAGGCATGGAGGGCAACATCTCGATCCTTGCATACCATCTTATGGTCACAAACATCATAGTGGGTCAACTCTTTACCCAAGAACCACATCTTATAAATTGCCCCACTATGCTTACTATAATCAAGTGTGTGAACCCCGATGGGGTAAGTATGACTAGGCCCCAATATTTTCAACATGTAAGGATCCTCATCTTTCATTTATTAATCCTTGTCATCCTCAACTGTTTAGTTATGGGGGATATCCCCCATTCTAGTAACAAGCAGGATTAATAACCACTTTTTATTTTCTTCAATTTTACAACTTTTTGTTTTCAAATTTTTCATTTTTCAATTTCTTATTTTATCTTTTTGTCTTTTTGTCTTTTTACGTTTTTATAAGTAATCTCATCTACAAATAAAACACTCATGTGAATTGTTGGTTGAGGTGTGTTCTATGTTATCAAGTCTCGAGTAATCAATTATGTGGACAATGAACCCATTACACCCACTCATCCATTCTACAAATAAGATGTTCTAATTGAGGGTACAGTCATATTCTTGACATTTTTAAAACTTGAAATTAATTTTGTGCTCATTGTACCCAGAATGAAGAAGGATGGACCAAGAGGGAATGATTAGGGTATGACATCAAGGGAACTTGAGGTCTGTGGAAGTTATCATGCAACGTGGTTGTACTAAGATCCTTGTAGATCTAATGAAAAATGGGAGTAAGAGTAATCAAAAGGGCACTCAAAAATCCGATGTTGTTCTAGGGGGTCCCACTAGAAAGACATGCACCCATGTCTAACGGTTGGTGGTTTCTCTGGATTCATTAAAGAAAAAAAAAGAAGAAAGAAAAAGAAAACGAAAAGAAAAGTGCCACAAAACAAAAATCACTCCTCCCTTGGATAAAACGTCAAGTGATCATACACCTTGTTGTTATGGTACTCTCATAGTTGCTCATCATGGGATGAAACAATGCGATGTCATTGATTAGAGGAATGGACTTGGTCCTGATCTTGGAATGACGGGTTAATGACACATTAATCATGCTTTACACGCAGGATTCATTGTGCCCTAGGTTAGTTACCTCATGTCCCAATCTCTACAATCCCTTCAATAGTTCGTCTCATCTCACTGTTCGTTTAATTGTAGCTTGTGTCTCATATAGCATAGCATTCCTACCTCATTCCAGTGATATTTACATGCGTGTGTTTTGTGGAATCAGTGTGGATTACATTTAACCCTTTTAGTGCCCATAGACACTTTTAAGTGTTGTTATGCAAGGGCATTAAAGGTTGGAACCTACTTTGGGGTGGACCCACTTGCGTAATTTTTGTAATTTGCACTCATGACCCATCTTCCACATACCATTTATTACCCTTAGCATATTGCCAAAAATTTCCTTCCCTTATTACTATCCCTCCGATTCAACGTTCCTATGAACCATCACATAGCCTTTTTCTCTACCATTTGAGGTCCTTATTAATAAATTCCACACCATCATAATTTTTGTACCTTCAAAACTAGTTGAATTACCCTGGAACCCTTTAACAATTGTCTAGATGTCCTTAGTTTACATCGTTCAATTTCAAAAAAATATTAAAAATTCAGTACATTCTCTAAGTGCCCTAACTTCGATGAAAATATATATATGCGACCACCGCACCCCCCCCCCCCCCCCCCCCCCCCCCCCGCAACAGTTACCATCATTTTCCACTATTCACGCGGGGGAGTTTTTTGAATTTTTCTCTACAACTTGCGATTGTGAGACCCTTGCTTTTATACCTATATCTCGCTCGCTAGTACTCCGATTTTCATTCCGTCTAAATCTACTTGAACCTGGAGTGTTCAGCTTAGTCATGGAGGAGGGATAGCCATCGAATAGCACCTAACGTTTTTGGAATCTATCATCGCCCAAAGGACATTACCAAGGGTAATTAGTTATAAGTATTAAGGATAATTGTGCCAAAAACAATTTCATCCCCTTAGCTATACCAGAAAATTAAATTTGGAAACCACCTAAGCAAAGAGGACTCAACATTATAATCTTTCAAGGACATGTTCTTTCAATAATTAACATCACATGAAAATAAAGTAAATCTATTAAGGCAAGTAGTAAGGTATAACCTAACTTTGGTAACGACTTTACTAACGATTAGCCCTGTGTGATTGCAGATGGTCCCGAAACGCGGACAACAGGAAGGTTCTGCTCAAGGTGCAATCAAACGACCTAGGAGAGGTGAAGGACAAGTTCCTGCCGAACAACATGCAGAGTAGGAGGAACAATCATTTAGTATCCACCAAGAAGACCCTGCTACTGTACAATCAAGGCAGGTGGAAGGAGGAGTTGCTGCAGCATCTAAATAGGGACAATATCTCATGTTGCCCCAGGATTGTGTTCAGACCATCCATGAAAGGTCCATATTCACTATAGTGATCATGGAATTAAACTTTGGGCCTTTCATAGAATTTTCTCTGCAGGCCATTAGGGATCACTTCAAAGGGTTCCCATTATGGCCTATCCTCTCTGAAAGCGGTGTTTGGTACTTAGGGGAAATGTACCAATTTTGGCACAATAAAGAAGAAGGCACCATGGTTAACAATTGTGGTGTGACTGTTGATTTCTCTGTTCAAGCCATTTTGGAAGTATTAAACCTTCCGAATACAGAGCCAAAGGTTGCTCAGAACCAACTGGACACTTTCAGAACTGAGCAACTTAATAAACTGTTGACAAAGAATAAAAGGGTGGCAGAAGAAAAAGAGAAAGCTAACTAGGATGCCTCTATGGCACAAGCGCAAACGTACACGCATGCCAAGGCATTCAAGGCCTTACAAGAGGAGAAACTCCAGGCCATACTTCAATGCCATCAAATCCCAAGACCTGGAGTGCAAGAAAAAGGAAAGACACCCATGGAGGAGCCACCGCCACCAGAAACTACATGAGTTCCATCCAATTTTGTAATCATAGGATTTTCTTTTGTGTTGTGTCTCAATTTTGTTCTGACTCCACATTGCGACATAAATCCATTTTCACAATCCAATAATCCTGTACCTATCCACTGTGTAATCAATGAAGCTTGTTTTCACCGTAACTTAAGGACAAGTTTTCATTCAGTTGTCGGGGTATGATGAGTCGTCATTTAGTCAACTACGATATCGCAGCTTGTCTCCTCATCTATAAATAAGAGGTAGATAGTTCCGATAGGCAGTTTTAGAGTTAGTTTTGATTTTAGTTTCATTTTTCCTCTCAACCCTTTTCCTCCCAATGTATGCCCGCAGTGTGGTGATTGTAATTGTACGGCACCTTTATTCGAGTGTGGCGTACCTGGACACGCACATGACCAGAAATAAAGATTGAGATTACTTCATCATTGCAGCATTCACTTAGCTTAATTATTTATTTAATTGTTATTTACTGCTTTCTTAGTTAATATCTTCTTACCCTAAACTCCTATTAAACGTGAAATGAGTACAACTTGATTACGAGCATTTAAGTGTGACTACTTGGTAACCCAGTAGCGTACCTAGGATCTACGCTTGGTAATCCCAGTGGTAGTCGTGCACGAAGTCCAAGATGTGTACGGATGATCGAGGAACGGATGCTCATCGCACTTAGGCTAGCTTAGATTCCCTCTCACCCTTTCTCTCTTAGCTTAGTTAATCTTATTTACCATCATACCCAAGAGTAGCGCTAACATAGAAACACATCGTACACCTCACTTTGGACTAAACCATACGTGACAAAGTTAACACTAGTCCAGGTGGGAAGACAGCAAACTGCGACCTAAGGATAACTGTCTAGATACCACAACTAGTTCGTCTGTAGAGTTCGACCAGATCGTGCATGAAATGCTCGTATTCGTATGGTTGAGTGTAGGGGTACCTCGCCACTCATCAACAAGGAACATAAATAACATTAGTTGGAAATAGCAATAAATAAAGACATTGAAATTTTAAGCTAAGAAAATCACAAATGCAAAGTGGAAGCTGCAATGATGTAAATGATTTCGATCTTTATTGCCAAACATGTAATATGCCCAAGTACATTGCACTCGAATAAGGACGTCGTGCACCCATAAACATCACACTGTGGGCATACACTAGAACTAAAATTGGAAAACTTCTAACTGACTCCCTCTTTTCTCTCTCTCCCCTATGTGATATTTATAGGTGAGCATGGCAGAAATGACATCGGATATCTAACATTGCCTACTAACCCCGATATCAGATCCACGATATCGGAGCCCTGATATCGCTTATGACGACTCATCACCAACCTTGAAGCCTCAATTGTGCCCAGTAGCCCATGCGCTTTGATAAACATGGCCCTCCCCACCCCCATGAGATCCTAGATGACTATACTCCAAACAACATCATGTTAGTGCTTAACACAAACAATTCTAGGTGTTCGGTGGTGGTGTTGGGCCCTTTGACTTCTACTGCCTACATCACACTACTTGGACTTGCTTCCTTCATGATTGGCCTAGCATTACTCTGTCTCGAGAATGATCCTACATACAATAAATATCATAAGTTGAAGCCAATGAACCTCTAGGAAGGGGACATGCTCAACTTGGTAGCATTTAGCTAAGCATCCATGCCCCTAAATGTGATAACTACAATAGCCTGCTCGTCTTGCCAACAACCCACCTACCTCAACATTGCCTGCCAATTTCTACAAATTAAGACGCATTATTACTGGACATCCATTATATTGTGTGCTACATCGGTAGCATTTTGCTTTGCTTGGACCCCAAGGCCTATTTGTTAAAGTTAAGACATATATATTTATTTTTGTAGCTTTTTGTTGATGTTAATATACATTCTTGCTAGTTTTTTTCTAATCAAAAAATGCTAAAATGCTCATTGAATTTCTGACAGCTGAAAAAATAATGCAAATGTTTTAAGAATTTGAAATCTAATAGAAATATTATTTTGACCATCTTCACTTTTGAGAATCTCTCCCTTTGTAAGTTCTTCTGGTAATTTCATATGCTTAAACCATTTAACGTTGCAGTTTATTGCCGCCCCATTACATACTGAGACAACGACCAAATAAGTGGCAATTCATTGCTGACTTCTGAGACAATGCAGCCCTTTCGTTTACTAAATTCTGGCGTTTCTGAATCCTGCAAGTAGATGAGGTCTCGTTTCCACTCGGACAACGGACGGAGAACATTGAATGTTTGATACCACTTTTCCATGTATTTAGTGATGGTGTGGCTTGGAGATCTCTGCACCCGATTTTATCGTAGTATAACTTAAAATTTAAGAACAATGTCAAAAATTGCAGAACTGGACGTGGCTGAACGAGACCCGCAAAAATAAAGTGTAAATTTGATTATGAATTCAGCGTCTACGACGCGCGCAAGTGCTGACAAATCTGATTGTTCTTCGGTTTACGTACAGTTTGTAAGCAAAAATCGCATTTACAAAGTATTCAACATTGAGCTTTTGCAAGATGAAGTGAAGAAATTTCTGAAGATTGGACTGTTTTGGAGGTTTAAGGCGCTGTCGTTTTGCTGCTTTCGATTTCCCCTGTAGCAAATGGACTTGAAATGTAGCTTTTCCCGACTCCGCGTTCTTGGTGAGCTTACTTCTCACGGACCATTTAAACCACGAATGGGATTGTATGACAGATATGTTGATTTCGCAATCAAAGAAACCTCACTTCGCACTGAAATGCAGCCACATCCTTTGCATTTGCAGGTAACTTGCAGCTTTTAGGATATGCTCTCTTGCATCCCTCTTTTTCTTTTTTGTTCGTCTTTTGAGAAAGTATTTAATGCTTTCTTTCAATAATTCATTTAACTTTGTTCCATATATGAAGTGTTACACACTGATCTGAGGTTGAACTAGAATGCTTAACATACCGAAGGGAGTTCAAATAAATGATGATGAAACAGTGTTGGTAACGCATGAAACAGAATTCCTAGGGTTACAAAACTTACGTTACGGGACGTGTTACCTGCTGCATATAAACTAATATACTTATATATAATATATATCTATTATTTGGCCTGAGAGATTTTTTTTTAAAAATTAATGAAATTCCAGAATTGATTCACTGGGAATTGAACTTTTATTAACATTTTCATGTTGCAAAAGAAAACCTAGAGTTAATTCTTGCCATAGCAGCTACTCAGCTTGAAATTTTGGGTTGGTTTTTAATGGTATATAGTATATACAAATTGAAATTTTATGTTGGGTTTTGTGCTTTGATCATTACTATTTATTTTCTGAAACAAAGTTCAACCGACTTGTAATGCTTGTGAAAAATTTTGTATATTAGGTCAGTGTTATGATTATAACTATTTATTTTTCTTGAAAAAGTCCAGCCAGTGGGCAGTTCTCTTGAAAATGTTAATCTCTTACCTAGCGTTATGACCATGATTATTTATCTTTTGTGATGAAGTTCAGCCAACGGGTAATTAGTCTCTTGGTCAAATTTATTGTTACTCTGCCCTCTTTATATTTAGATGATGATACATTGGGCTTGAGTTTTGCAGTACCCCTAGACATGTTAGGAATTCCTACCAAAATTGTGTGGGCTAAAAATATCTGGTGGTAGCCTGGACATGGATTGGTTAAAATCAGCACAGTGATAAAATATTTGGAGTTTTTAGCTAAGACATGTGATGTATGAACTTTTCAAGGTAAGAAATTGCCTAATGTTTGAGGATATAGAAGGCAATCTACAAAGGGTATCATGGTTAGTGACAAAAATTGGAAAGGGAATGTAAAATAAAAAATGAGATTTGACTGCCCTGGTATTTGAATTGTACACGTTTAAAATTTGTATTTCCAATGCTACCTATGGATTGGTAACTGGAAATGTTTATTTTATTTCATGTATTATTCTATGATTGTTTTCAAAAGCATGTGTAATGGAACAGTAATAATGTCTCTTGTTTGATCTCCAAGATAGCAAGACGATTCTGTGTAGTTCAACTCTTAATTTTTCATTAGTAAAACTTTCTTTTTACCCGTTGTAAAAGGAAAAGGCTTCTTAAGTAATACCTTTCCTCAAATGCCTGCATTGAATCTAGTTTGCTAGAGAGCAAGTTACTAGAACCTGCTAATCACTTTTGAAAAGGAATTGAAAAGACAAATAAAGCAGCAGATACCTTCTACCTTGAAAGGTAGTTCCCTTTAAACAGTGATCACTACTTCTAGGTTTCTGTCATTGAAAAATTATAGCTCAGTAATGACGATGTTATGTATGCTTATTGTTCTTATTTAACTTTTCACATAAGATTTTGCAATCTTTAACTTTGAAGACACCTATGAATGTTATTTGTTTTTTGCATGTTCTGACAGAGCCAACTGATGGCATGTTCTAGTTATTGACAACATAAAGTTCTTATGTCATTTGTGTCTAATAATTTGCAATATCCGGTATGACAGGGTAAGTTTAAAAAGATACCAGGATTAGATGGAAAAACAACTTTTCTGACACAGGCTTTTGAGTCTTCAAAACTGCGGCTACTCAGGAGCATGACAATTGATGGTGGAAATGAACTGCAAGTATGTGTTGATTTTTTGTATTATACGGTAATTTCTTCTCTGCATTTAAAGGAGTTGGTTGCTCACATTAAAAACCTTACCTGATGTATACTTATACAAACTATGCCAATTGCAAAATTTTTATTATTTTTTAATTTCTTCAGGAGAAGGCATGTTGCCTTTTTGGTTTTCGTTGATTATATTCTCTAGTTTTTTTCTCAAATAAAAAATTAATAAGTATCAAATTCTTGAATTGGTATACTCTTCCATTAATTGATTAATTGACTCTAACATGTGTTACATAGAAGATGTTGATGATTGTACAATTATTTGTTCGTACAAATATTCTAAATATTAGATGTTTTCTTCTCTTTTATAAATGAGTCGCTTGAAATGGTGTATGTAAAATGTATTTGGAAATTGAACAGATATCTAGTTCATGGTTGCTTTGTTTATGACCCTGCATAATTCTTGATTCATTTTTATGTTTATAAAACTTCCAGGTATATGGAAGTTTTAGAATTTGGCTAATGAAAATACATTTTGCAGGTTCTTGATTTTGCAGTTTTTCCAAAATTTGAATTTGACCTACCAATTTTTTGTGCCAACTTTTTCTCATCAGCAAGCATAAATATAATTGTTCTGTAAGTATCTCCATATTTTTCATGGATTTTATTCCTTGCTTATCACTGCTATCAGAAATATCATAAAAATTGTTATTCCTTGCCTTGACGTTTTCCTTAAAAACTCATTGTACCTGATCAATTAATGGTCAATTAACCATCAGCAGGAACCCTCATGAGCCCACTCAGAGATGCATTTACATTACTATTCTTCTTTTTAAAACGTCTTGTGGGTTCTTTTGGTTTGGTTTGGTTCTTCAAGAGTCATTTATCTATAAATGAAATCTGATGTTTTGTATTTCAATAATATATTACATGAATAAAGGTATTTGGATTTGATGTAGTTAATTTTAGAATTGAACTATAAGGCCACAAGTGGTTAAAATGTTGATGTCTAGTCACTTGGCAAATGTTACCTGATCAATAATTGGATAATTACTGAACTATTTGAGCCTCTACTTTATAGAGATCTCAATCCTCTCTACAATGCGGAAGAGAATCCAGAATACAAGAGGAAGTATTATCAGAAGTTGATGCCATTAGCACATAAATATCTAGAGGTAACTGAAGCAGCCTTATGTTATTTCAGTAATCTTTAAGGCCAAATTGGAAATTAAATTATGTGAGAAAATGTAAATGAACATATCAGTTGTTTAAATGACTGTCTGGTCATGGATTTTTCTATATTGTTTTAAAATTGCAGTGTTTTTTTACCTCAAATCATGTTACTCTGCTCTTGTTCAGCTACTGCCATGGAATGAGAAAATTACATTCGAATCTATTAAGTTTTTTTCTCCAATTGTTCTATGGACCAAATTGAAAACAAGTAAAGAGATGGATGATGTTCTATGGTGCGCCTTCAAAGATTACTTCTTGGTATAAGATAAAACTCAAAATAATCTAAGGTATATTTGTATCTTACTGTTTGGAAGCTATCCGTTTCTCATGAACTTCATTTATAAATGGTAGGCATGGCTTGACTTAATGGATGGAGGAGTTGCTCATAATGACTCTCGTAAGATTTTGAGCAACAAGGAAGCTCAACATCGATATCTGTCATGGCGTGCTATGAAAGTAGGCTGAAAAGTTCATTTATAAAAAAGTTTATAGACTCAGGTTTATTGGAACATTTCTTTCGTATATGAAATCATGTTTGTTTAGCATTATTGACAGGAAGTTACTTAAGTTTAAGTTGAATAGACTGTACAATAGTTTAATAAATATTATATTTTCTTATTTATTGTTGTTCTATTTCTTCTTATGTTTAATTTTCATCTTTTAGGATCCAGGTCGTGCTCTTCTTGAAAGATTACTTGGACAGTCTCTTTCAAAGGTATGCTTGACCTAATTTTTTCATAAAAGGCAGTCACAACTTTGTTTAGCAATTTGTTAATTTAGACATTTCCATTTTCTTTTAGTAGATCTTTAAAAAATGGTTAAACATCCCTTTCATATGATTAAATAATCAAAACGTTTGAGCTAGCTTACCACCATTTTCGTTGCCATTAAAACTTACTGTTCTAATTGACCAAAAAGGATCCATGTGAATTATGAGAAGCTTCTCTGTAATAAGCTTTACTGTGGCTTACTGCAATAGTTCAACATAAATTCTTAATTGACATCTCAGTTCGTTGGATGAAATTCTTCTAAGCTTGGTCCTGGCTTGGCAATATTCCGAGGATGGGTGATGCTAGTATTTTGAATTCAGTACATCAACATATAGAGATGATGACAGACCTGTTGATGAAATAAGCTCTTCTTCAATCTTAGCTTGAAAATTCCCAAGTATAGAGAATTGCAAATATGTAAGAATTATTGCATGAAATAGAATAATGCACAAATCCATGGACACTATGGTAAGAATTGTTAAATAGTGACATTAAGGAGGTGGTTTTTGGGAATTCAGGACCAATTAATGCTACTCTTTTAAATTAAAAATAAAAAATGAATATGATGATTGTGGAGCTGATGAACGAATGATGAAAATGGTTAGCCTAGGCGGAGATATGTGACATGGAATTAGTATGAGATATCCCTAGTTTTTTAAGGGAATGGCTATTTGACCACAGAATTATTTAGGTCATCATCTTTGTCAGGAAAATAAAAGTCTGGATTGTCTGGTTCCCAGGAGGACGTGCCATATTCATCATGTAAAAGTTTTTGATGAAAGATAATGAAAAAGAGTGCCTCTTCTTGGTCTTCGTTTGGCAATACCATTTTTTAGTTTATTTTTTGAAAAATTTTTGGCTGTTTTTTGTTATAATGTGTTTCAATTCTTTTTTGGATAATTATAAATCTTTCTCATGTTCTTTCTCATCAACTAGGATTCTGTGACTATATAAAGCTGTCTAACTTCTTAATTGAGAATTAATGTTGGCAAAATGTTAATGGACATTGATTATAGTAATGAAAGGACATTTCTGCTTAATGTCAACTTGGTGTGGCTCAGCCAGAGTGCAATGTCGCATCCATTGTTTGTCTGTCAGATTGCCAAAAAGAATTTTGAAGAAAAGTGTGCAATAATTTGTTAAATAACCTCATGGTTGTTTTCTCACCTATACTAGTTCACCATGGTTTTAAGGAAAATAAGAGATAACAGCATATTTTGCCAGTTGTATCTATTTACAATCATTAAAAGAATGCAAGGGAAGGATTTCAGTGCTATTTTCAATTAAGAATGATTTAATGATTATCATAAATTCATTCCTGATCGTCTTATGAAAATGTGTTTCATCTTTTTGCAGGAATTGTTGACAGAATTTTTGTTCAATGGGCTTCTTGCAATAGGAAGTAAAACTTTTTTGGATTACTTTCCTGAGTACAGATGCCCTGATGGAACTATAAATAAGAAACGCAGCATGGTTGGAAAGGCTTTTGCTTCGAGGCCATGGGATAAGAATGGTGTTTTTCTGGGTATGTAGCAGAGTGTCTTTGCCTCATTCTTATTTTACATCGCTTCCAATCTATAATCGGTAATTTTATACATAGTTTTTAAGCAAGAAGCCATACCGAAACAAGTTTTTGCATTTTGCACATACAAGTCTCCATGTGGAATCCGTCTGAAAGGATTTTGAGAGTGTATTTATACATGAAGCCATATAATAATATTCCCCAAATAATCTTTAACTAATTCCTCTATTTAAGGGATTCTCTCTCAGCATGTCACATACATATTCCATTATTTTGGGATTGCGCTCTTATCGTATCTTTGAATAGATACAGTAATATCATCTTATAATGTACTTTATAATCAGTTAATTAGTACATATTATAATTATCATTCTCCTCGTTTAGGTTATACTACATATTGAATGTTGGCGTTATCTTTACATGATCTGTTATACATACAAATTGATATATTATGCTTTTTGGCTTCTTTCACCATTTAATATGAATTGAAGCTAAATTTTTTAACTTCAAAATTTAAGATACTTGGATCAAACAAAAATTTTGAGTCTATGCACTTCCAAGACATGTAACAAAGAATTATTGAAATTTCTAACATGTAACTTCTTGGTTAAAAGCTTGAGTTGAATAGAATTGAACTTAAGAATGACCACCTATATATGCGTTTGAAGTAAAGAAAGCAATGAAGAATGGTAAAGCAATTGGACCAAATGGTATTCTTGTAAAGGTATGGAAGAAGTAAGATAATTGGATGACAAAGTTTGAGAAAAAGGCAAAATGCTAGATGATTGGAAGAGAGGAGAATTACTATGGTACCCATCTACAAAAATAAGAAAGACTTCCAAAATTGTGGGAATTATAAATACAGAAAGCATATGAATCACAACATCCAACTTAAGTGTAAGAATAGGAATTCACAAATGATTTTCATTGATTTGAAGAAAGTTTATGATACCTCTTGAGAGTATTTGGTGGGCATTAAGTCGAATGATATTCCTATTGTGTATCTAAGGGTTATTCAAGACATGTATGATGGAACAATAAATTATGTTCATACCATTGTGAAGAGATCTTTTACTATATCAAGGATTTACTCTAGGCCTTCAATTATTTGCTATTGATATGGATGAGATAAGTAAAAAATTCAAAATGGTACTGTAGACAAGAATTTAGGGTCTCCACTCATTTTTTTAAGGGCAAACTTTAGCTCTACTCTTCAACCATGTAGAGTAAATTTTAATACTCCCCTTTTAATGCAAATTGAAAAGTGTAAGTAATCAATACATTGTTTTGTTCATAAAAGCAAAGAAAGTACAAGAAAATAAAATTTATACAATCTAATTGAAGGTTCTTGAAAGCATCATTGTGTAACAAGATTGTAAAAAATGATTGAATAGTAAAAAGGAATCTACTATAGGAAAGAAAATATGTAAAATGGAATAAATGATCATCATCCTCATTTGCCTTGATCCCATTTATGATGGGTTGACATTAAGGTAGATCAATGAGTAAAATAAAATAAATAATTGCAAGAATTCCAAGTGCAAATACAAAACTAGGAAATAAGAAAATGTAAAAAAAGAAAAGTGATGGGACGCGATATCGCATATCGTGGCCATCGCGATATCGCATATCGTGGTTGTCGCAATATCGCATCCCTTGTGATATTGCGTACACGATATCGTGGTGCGTCGTCATATCTATAAATAAGAGGTGGCTCTCCCTTGTTTCCTCATCCTAGGCTAGATAGTAAGGAAACTTTGGCAGATTGATCACTCCAGAGATAGAATATTTTCCATGTGCCCACAGTAGGAGTCCTAAAGTGAACGGATCTCTATTCAAGTAAACATTGTACCTGAACACAAGTTTGTGTACGGCAATAAAGACGAGCTTCTTGGATAAACCTTGTAATGCATGGAATAGGCTAATTAGGATTTTATTTATTGTTATTTATTACCTATTATTTATTATCTGTTATTTACTACTTTCTCTCTCAACCCTTCTCTCCTAGTTAAGTGCCTCAGTATGACCACTTCGAGCACGTGCATTACGCGTGGTGATCCCAGCAACGACTAGTGTTTGGTAGCCACAGTTGCATCGGTTCAGGGTGTGTACGGTAAGTGGGAACGGATGCTGACGCTAGGTAATTTAGACTTAGTTCATTAGTTAGAGTTAGTAATTAGTTTCTCAACCCTTCACCTTGTTAGCATAGGAGACAAAAATACAAAAAGACTATAAAAAATCATATACCTCGAACTTACTTAACCATACACCGTGACAACTACAAGTAAGTCTGGGAAGACAACAAATGATTAACCCTAAGTGTTCCATGGGCGTGTAGGCACTTAGTCTGCGGAGTTCGACCGGATCGCGCGTGCTACGCTCGTATTCGTATGGTTGAGTGTAGGGGTATCTCGCCACTCATCATTGGCGCCATTGCCGAGGACTAAGTGTTTGTGCGCTGAATAGAACATAGGATATCACTCACATCGTTGGGAGCCTAAACGAACCTTCGGGTTAATTAAATGTTTCACTATGCCTAACATAGGATATCGGATAAGGGCATGAACGAAGGGAAAGTAGGGAACAACGAAGACATCATAGGCATCATAAAAGAGATGATCATGACGAGCCCCTACTTGCCACCTGAAGTATGCTCAACATAACGGAGGCAGTAAGAATTACAACAAGGCATCAAAAGGACAGTCGAATCAAACGTTTAGACATAAATAATATTCCACGCTTTGAAGGGGGATACAATGCTGATCCGCAGCATCATTTACAAACATTCCATGATGCCTGCGGCTTGCAAAACATAGAGAACGAGTGGCAGCAACTAAAGTTGTTTCCCAGGACACTCATTAAGGAGGCAGAGAGTTGGTACCAGTTTTTAGAACTGGAAACCATTAGGAGGTGGAGTACAATGTTAGAACTCTTCAATGATAAATATCAAATGTACTCTAGAGTGTCTAACTTGCGTGAGCAGATCCAAGGATGGAAGCAAGGTACTCATGAACCCTTGGATGCTACCATGGGCTGCTACTATGCATTGTTACATCGTTGCCCGGGCCATGGATACACTCAACGGGATCAACTTTGCCACATCGTGGATGGGCTAAGGCATGAAACTAGAAGAACCCTTGGGACTTATGCCCAAGGGAGACTATCAGAACTTAGAGCCTATGAAGTTCATCGCTTGTTGGAACAAGTAGCAAAAGAAGAAGGTGAACTACGAAAAAGAGAGAGTGTGGAAGAATACAACCGTGATCCCTCCCTTCAGAAGGAGGGAGTGAAATTTTGCGATGAAGAAGATGAGTCACCACTCGAAGAGTTAGTGAATAGAAAAACCTTGCCGATTCAAAAACTAACAACAGAAGTATCGGCTAAGATGGATCAATTGTGGGATTCTTTAGACTCCAGAATTGAAACTGTCTTGAAAATTGTAGAGTCTAAGGAGGAACAAAGTAGTGACAAAGGTAAGAAAAAGCGGAGAAATTCAGGCCCTGCACATAACAAGGATAAGAGGAAAATTACTACCTCTGATGAAGTTGTGGATTCAGACACAGACGATGACGGTGGATGTGAGATTTGCCATTATGATCATTCCAAGGGATGTTGTCCAATCATCTCACATCTACAAGAGTCTGGGGTGTATGCACTTAATCCAAGACTTAACCAACGGCAGACACCCCAAAGGTTACCTTATCCTCAAGGGAACCCGAGGCAGTTCCACCAACCACTAATGTACTATCCAAGTGGAACTCCACCACAACCTATCAGACAATATCA
>MNCI01005120.1:736803-760567 GCA_015680685.1 Gnetum montanum | reverse complement strand
GCCGACACAACAGTACCCTTATCAGCAGCCCGATCCATATGGTTATTATTTGCAACAGCCGGTCTCTCCAAGTGACTCCATGGGTCACACAACTCCCCAACGTCACTACCAAGTTCAGGAGTACTTTAGGAGGACTCCTTCTCCTCCGGGAGGCACCCCACATACTTACCATCCTCCAACTCCATCCGCACCCTCTTCCACCGGTAGTTCCCACAACACCTCATGCTTCAATAATGCAAGGGGAACTCCCTACTCAACCGCAGCAACATAACGCCACGAGAGTTGTAAATATTCAACCCACTGTTGGTTCTGACAACTGTAAAAAGAGAAGATCTTTCTTCAAAACCAGAAGCCCAGACAAGCTCTCACAACAACAAGCGGTTGAGCCTATGTACACTCCTCCACCATTTGACACTTTGGAGCACCCTTCAGTCCAATAGAGCTGTACACATACGGTTATGTTAATGCATACCGTAATCGACTGGATCAAGGTAGGCCACCTTCCCAGGAAACTAACTGATCTTGGAACCCCTTAATCTATTTACAAATCACCGGGAACAAACCACATAAGGCTCTTGTTGACTCAGGTTCTGGAGTCAACCTTAATTTCACGAGAGATGTACCAAGCCTGAAACCTGCCCCAACTTAAGAAGAGTAACATCCAACTAGAGCTGGCAAACCAGTCCATCACCATTCCCTTGGAATTGGTGGAGGACATTGTTACCACTATGTGTGGTTGGTCTTATCTAGCTAACTTCCTGGTGATAGAAGTTAACAGCAACAACGGGGGCTTCCCAATTATAATGGGAAGGCCATGGTTGAGTACAGTAGATGCGTACCTAGGGATCCGCGATCTTTCCTTGCAGATATCTAAGATAAACATTTATGGAAAGATCGAGAAGAAGAAAGTTTCGTGCATCACATACAGTGACTCAGAGGGTGATGACATGGAAGAATGTTCAACATCTCTTCCATGTAATCAGTGTGTCCAAAAAACACAAATTCAAAGGTGTCTGTATGTAGCAACCACACCAGTAGTAGACACCCCGTGGTTGACAACTACTAGAAAAAGCAATACAATATGCATGGAACGAACTGAGGAAACAACTCATGTTAACAACGAAAGCATAGACACATTGGAATATGAGCGTCGCCAACTTCCACCCCTTAATCTGAGGACATCAGTTGGGAGAAGTTGGGCACTTCTAAGAAATTCAAATAGACGTTCATTATTTCGGATCTCTCCCTTGCAATTCAGTCATGGGGGAGATGGCCACCTATGCTAATCATTTGGGGGCCTTTAGTTCTTTTTAAGTTTTTGTTTTACACGTTTTTGTCTTACACATTTTTGTTTTACAAATTTCTTTAATTTTTTATGTTTTTGTTTTACAAATTTCTTTAACTTTTCTTGTTTTTATTTTTCAACATCGTTATATTTTTTCATTTTGTGTGTGTTTGTGTGTGTATGATCCACCGTGTAAGTTCGTCACCCAATAAGTGTTCTTCCTGATGGTATGAACTATTTTCATATTGATTGCTAATGTTTGGTTTTTACCTTTAAGTCATGATGTTGATACTAAAGTATGTTTCTTTTGATTTGGCAGGCAATAAGTTCACTTCATCCATCCATCCACCAGTTTTTATGGTTTCTCTCGGCTTGGAAATGTACAATCCCTTTCATAATAAGAACTTTAACGAATCGGTGACTGGGCATTTCTCAAACTAAGGAAGGACTCAAGGATTGAAAAGGGTGTGACTTCAAGGGAACTTGATGCATTTGTGTTGGCCGTTCTCTTGGGTGCTTGGATGTTTTCTTCTTGAGTTTTCTTGCCGTTCCGATGTTACCCAATTATCGAAAGCTGAGACAATAAAAATAAGAAGTCTTTGCATGGTGTGGTTCTCACGCATAAAAACACAAAACACACACACACAAAAAAAAGTGAAAAAAAAGGTGAGAATTCAAAGCACACCCCTTAGACGAATAATTCCTTGGGCTACAAGCACTGGTTATGGAACCAAAAATGTTCTTTCTAACTAAGGCATTTCTCGCTTTCTATTCTCTCCTTGTTTCGTCAGAATGGTGGTGACTCTTGGGGGAAGCATTCTTGTTATTCAAGAGGATGGATTAACCGGATGCATTGATGCGAAGTCACTAAATGTGGTTGGTTTGAGGTCGGAGTTGGAATGAGATTTGCCAAGTCACATTAATCATGAAACACATAAGGGGCTGTACACCACCTTGTTCTTGGAATTCCATTTCATTCTCTTCTCTCCATCCTTCTCTTCATTGTTCACCTCATTGCCGGTTGTATCATTAGTGTATATTTTGGTAGATACATTGTTTTCTTTTTGGTAAATTCTCGCGGTTAAGACTTTAACTCTTGTTCCAAATGACATTCCCAGAGCCTACGAACTCTTTGAATGTGGGTTTGTCAGGGCATTAAGGGCATGAGCTTGCTTTGGGAGGATCCACTGACATTCCTATTTGGGGCACCAGTTAAATTCTTTCCCCTAACATTTTTGCAATCTATTTTATTTTGTTCATTTCCATCTTGACATCCATTTCATCAATGTCGTCGTTGTCCTTTTTTATCTATCTTTCTTATTCCTTTTCTTTCTCCATTTTAACGCTACCGGAGGTTTGCGATTAGTTATGGGGGTATGGGGCCCGATTTTTTTGATTTTCTCTTAGCCCTAATTTTTTCGATTTTCTTCTAGCCCTGATTTTTTCCTAACCCCTACACCTTCGGTAGTCATCATTAATATATCTCCAGATCCGTATCAGCCATACCACAACCTAGCTAATGGACTTACACTAAAGCAAGGTATCAATTACATGATGATTCAATTACCCTTGCTAATACAAGATTGTGTTGTGTGTGCAAATGGCAATCATGTAACAATGGAAGGGATTTGGAAGGAATGCTTGGAATGGAGCAGCGCTGAAGCAGCTATGTAAGGAGCAAGATTAATGGTGCGCTTACGGATGGACAACGAAGGGCGCAATCTTGGCGTTGGCAGTAGCAACACTTCTTTCTCTCTTCTCTCTCAGCTGCCAACTAAGGCCTGATGTCAATGTAATAAGGTGTTCACTCTTGTTGTCATGAACACCAGTTTTGTTAAGTCTTGTAATGATGATCCGTTCACATGTCATCCCATTAGTTCCATTGAGTCAATAATCCCATACCTTCCTGATATTATTGTAAAGAACTCGAGGACGAGTTTTCATTTAGTCATGGGGGTATGATGGGACGCGATATCGCATGGGCTGTGATATCGCAGTGCGTCGTCATATCTATAAATAAGAAGCGGCTCTCCCTTGTTTCCTCATCCTAGGCTAGACAGTAAGAAAACTCTAGCAGATTAATTACTCCAGAGATAGAATATTTTCCATGTGCCCACAGTAGGAGTCCTAAAGTGAACGGATCTTTATTCGAGCAAACATTGTACTTGAACACAAGTTTGTGTACGGAAATAAAGACGAGTTTCTTGGATAAACCTTGCAGTGCATGGAATAGGCTAATTAGGATTTTATTTACTGTTATTTATTATCTGTTATTTATTGCTTTACCCTTCTTTTCTAGTTAAGTGCCTCAGTACGACCACTTCGAGCACGTGCGTTACGCGTGGTGATCCTAGCAACGACTAGCGTTTGGTAGCCACGATTGCATCGGTTCAGGGTGTGTACGGTAAGTGGGAACGGATGCTGACACTAGGTAATTTAGACTTAGTTCATTAGTTAGAGTTAGTAATTAGTTTTTCAACCCTTCACCTTGTTAGCATAGGAGACAAAAACACAAAAAGACTATAAAAAATCCTATACCTCGGACTTACTTAACCATACACCGTGACAACTACAAGTAAGTCTGGGAAGACAACAAATGATTAACCCTAAGTGTTCCATGGGCATGTAGGCACTTAGTCTGCGGAGTTCGACCGGATCGCGCGTGCTACGCTCGTATTCGTATGGTTGAGTGTAGGGGTATCTCACCACTCATCAAAAAGAAATAGTAGAAAAACATTGAAAAAGTCATCATTGCAAGCCATAACTATTCACACATTACTTTTAAACTGTGTGTTGTGTTCTAGAGGTGATTGAGTAAAGAACCTAAAATGCACTCATACAGGCTTGAAATGAAGGTAGCACAACAAAACAATGCATGTCATGGGTGGAGGTAGCTACAAAACCTCTTGTACAAGATACACTTGATGTATATTGTACATGAGGGTATGCACTTATCATTATCTTCCTTTCAAAACTATAAACAATAAGGATGCTATGTCGAAAGTACCCTTAATAAAATTTACCAAAATCAACAACCAAATCAGCAATAAAATTATTGACTATTACTATTATTATCATATGAAACAAATATCAATATGATGTTTTACCATAGCACGATGCCCCAAGTTACATCAACAAGATATTTAGCACATTGTACTAAATTTCATCAGCTCACATATCAACACAACATTGCCTTCATATATGTTAACTTTTTTTTATTATTTTTGCTTTTCCTATGCCATAGTAGAAACACTTGTGCCCTTCACTAATGAATTAGAAGAAGATTAGAAGATTAGAGAATGCACCTATTAGAAGAAGTTTATTAAAGTCAAAAGAGAACAACAAAGAGGTATATCCATGATGGCACTTTTGAACAAGGACAAGGCCTAATTGTTTTTAACCCTAGAGGGAAGGTTTTTTAGAGTTGGTTGCAAGGGTGAAAACCTAAAAAAGTATCCTCAAAATTGTTGGGTTTTTTCTTTAGACTCTTCCCATTATGTTGAGGATATGATATACTCCAAATTTTTTTAAAAATTATTATTCATTTTTTCGAGGTCTAACACCTCCTAAACCTCTATCTCCTCAACCCAAACAAAGAGGTAGACCTATCAATGATAAGTGGCTCAAGTGGTTAGCTCATTATCTTGTTAGGTAAGAGGTTGCCCATTCAAATTATACTTTAGGCATCATTTTATAACTTGAATTACACTTAGGGCAAGAAGTTGTTTTGTTATTCACATATAATTCTTTTAATGTATCTTGGGGTGTACCTATAGTTAAATAATTTTGAATTTTGATACCCCCTAACAATAGAGTAATTAGAAGTACACTGTTAAAAAGAAGATTTCATTACAATAGAAAAACCTAAAACAAAGGAAATTATGAAGATGTAGGTCTACAAAGTAGTTTGTGAACATACATTGCGTTAAGTAATGCATGTGGACCTATAGATATGAAACAACTCCTTAATATAAATAAGTTGAATTTGTGAAATTGTAATGACACATCTTTCTTGAGTTTTCATCTTTTGTGGCAATGTGTGTAAATCTACTTTGTTACGATGATATGTGTGGATAGTGTTGATTTATAGAACTATCTATAATTTTATGAGTGCTAGATTTAGAGTGTTGCTAATGTGCTTGTATTAATGATTGGTTGAATGACCAGTTATTCTTCCTTATGATTAATAGAAGTTGTACTAATGTATGTTGTGTGTATTATTAAATGCAAGGTACTAAGTATGTACTACCCATTGATTTAGCATATATTAATGGAATAAGCAAAAGAAATGCTAAGAATTGAAGTTGAAATATTGTATTACTTATGAGGTTATTGCTATGCCTTTATTTTTTGTGTGTTACATAACGGCTGTGTATTAAAATGATTTCTTAAAATAATTAGAATGTTTCTATTTGAACTATGTGTGTGTGTGTGTGTATTAGTGTATCTTATGTACTTGCTTCAATGTATGTTCATATACATTTTGGATATCTTATCTTTAAGGGATATTGTACGAATTCTAATTATTCAACAATTAGAGTTGTAAAGAAAAGAAGAAATAAAAATTCCTTAGATTATGCTTCAAGGGCTAAAAGTTTGCTTAATATGAATTATTCTTTTAAATATATGTACCTATGCACATATTGCTGAGGAACTTGACTAATGAATCAAGTGGAAGGAACTTGACCTATGGATCAAGAATATTATGTATATTCTAGTTGTATTATTTTAAATAATAAACATGTGGAGTGTTGTGTGCATTGTTGATGCAATGTTCTTTAGAGTTTCATCGGTTAATAGAATATAAGTACCTCCTTTAGGACTATAGAAAGGTCATATGATGACCTTTCAAGGCATTGTTAGATAATATAATAATCATTTATAAATATAAAATAGAAACTCTTGCATTGCTAATGGCCTGAAAGAGAAGGTGTTTTACTTGTTTTTATGTCTTGGACTTACACTTTTTCATGTTTTTATTTTAAAATCTTTTCCATTGCAAATTATGACTTGATTTCTAAAAAGAAATATTATTTAAAATGAAGCACAACTACATATTTATCGCATACAAACTTAGAAGTGACATATTGTTGAAGAAAGAAGGAATAAAGGTGGATATTATATTTTCATAGTTTATGCTTATTAGTTTTTTGCTATGTGATATCAAAAGAAATTGAGCCTGAGACTTGGCAAAATTAGAATTTCAAAATATTGAAAGTTACAACTGAGAGAATTGAACTTGCAACCTGCTAGAATATACTTTTATTAATTTTAAAGAGTAATCATGAAAAAAATTTAACTCATAACTAGGTGATGTAGAAAAATGTTTTATTTCTTAAAAAAAAGAAGTAGAATAGTTTTCAATAAAGAATCAATTACAAGAAACAACCTATCATTTTTTGAATTCTGCTAGTAATTATAAAGAGAGAAGAAAGCGAAGAGATAAAAGATAGGAAAAAAAGGAAAGAAAGGGAGATAGTGTGTGTGCACATAAGAAAGAAGGAGAGCTCAATCACAAGACTGGTGGCTGGAAATGAATAGCAGCAAAGGGAGACTATGGCTAGAACAACAAATGAACAAAAAAAGATGATTGTGGCTAAATAAGAAGATGAATAACAACAATAGAAGATTGTAGTTGAAGTAACAAACAAACAACAATAACAAAAGAAGATTATAGCTTAAACACAAATGAACACCAACATAAGAAGGTTGTGGCTAAAAAAGAAAAGAATAGTAACAAGGGAAGATTGTGGTTGAAGATAACAAATAAAAGGAAAATTTGAGCTATGCAGTAGTCCAATATGGTAATTAATGGTTCTTGGTAAGCAACAAATCTAAGCAAGAAGGTAAGATGAATCTCTTCTCTTACTATGTCTGATGGACAATCCAATATGGTAATTAATTGTTCTTGGTAAGCAACAAATCTAAGCAAGAAGGTAAAATGAATCTCTTCTCTTACTATGTGTGATGGACAATGTTGGTTGATAATCTCAATATCTTAGCTCTTCTCTTTTCTTTGCCTAAACTATCTTTTTATGTTAAAATCAATTTTGACAAGATTTGTTGTTGAGATCTTAGATTGTTGAATCCTTAATTTTGTTGATGGAGCTCTTTGCCTGTCCTCTGGGCTCTCAGACCTAAATGGCTTGGATGAGAGCTGTTTTCGTAATGATTAAGAAACACCCATAACTATTTGGGGCATATTGGTATAACAATTTGCCAATAGGGGCCAAGGATCCCTTATATGTGGATTGGTATTGCTAGCAAAAAGTGAGAGTATCCCTGGGCCCATGTTTGTTTTTTGATTTTCTGAAATTTATAAAATCATCGAATTCATGGTTCTTGGATGGAAAATTGGTTTGATGATCCCCTTGAATACGTAATCATTAGATTTGAACTTTGATTCTTATTTGTGTGTCTTCTTAAGTCTTGTTTTGTTATCTTTGTATGAGTCCAATGGAGTGGAGGAAATCTAGGATGTTAATTTATACTTAATAAATGTTGATGATGTTGTTATGATTGTTAAATGTAGGTGATTTCTCTAGTCTCTATTATTGGTAAATTAGATAGTTATTAAATATTAGTGATGTGCAATTATTTTTTCAAGTTAGCAAAGTTGATAGCAATCGTTTTTGTCATGAGGGTTGCTGAAAAAATAAAATAGTATTATTGTGCAATTGAATGGATTTGATATTATTGATTTCTACATTTCTTGTGGCCAATTGTTGGATTAGAAAAGTTTGTTGATGAATAGCATCTGATATATTATGATGATCTAAGATAAATCAAAATTTGATTGGTAAATAAAGATAAAATTAGACATGCACATGACATCAAAAGAATCTTGCATAGATTTTGTTGTCACTATTTGGTTTTCATGGTTGTCTTTTTTTATCAACAATATTTTTGATAATTTGATTTGTAAACTACTGTTTCATAAGATTCTTGTGTTTGCTATCTAGCTATCTATGTGAACAAGTTTATTAATGTGTACAATATGGTTTCTAAATTTTTTCTTGCTTGTTAAACCCTAAATATTAGATCAATGGCAATGATATTGTGAATAAACATAGATTTTGTTGTATTATTTTGTATTTCAATTTGCAATTTTCCAAATACATGAATATTATGTTTTCTTGAGTTTGACTTCGTTATGACTTATTACATTTTGTGCATAATTTAAGACTACTAAGGGAAAGGATTGAATTAATTGGTTGTTTGCTAAGCTAGATGGCTATGCCTACAATTTTAAGTTTTAAATGTTTTTGCTCTTATACTACTACACCCTAGATGTATAGTGTATTAAGAGATGTCAATTCATTATATTGGCATTCTCTTCTTGCTAGATCCTTGGGTCATTCCTTGTATCACATAATTTTCTTTGTTATGATCTATTTTAAATGATAGTTGTCTATGTTGGTCTCTATGCAAGTTGAATTTTTAATAATTGATAAACTATTTGGGAAAAAGAAGTTTATTCTTGCATTTTTAGCTAGGTTGTCAAGGGCTTTGAGTGTTAACTCTTACTTCTTACAGATGGGTGTTACAAAAATACTAGCTTCAATAAAGTAAAACATCACCCAAAGTGATGTCTTTCGTAATGAAGTTAAAGGCTACAAAACTAGCTTTTAGTCCAAGTTGACTACTGAGCTAATTGAAAATTAAATTAAGAAGCACCTATTATAAGCTACATTATAAGAACAGTAGGTTCCATTGCAAAGTTATTGAGTTAATAAAGACATAGCCAATTCTTCTAACAAGCCCTTGATGGAATTAATAATTTCGTAATATGGAAGCATTTATGAAATTAGTTATTCATGCATTAATTTCTTTTTATTGAATTAATATATTAATGAAGTTTCATTGTTAAAAGTTCTTAATGAAATTATCATCCTACACATAAGGTTTACCAACTTCAAATTGTCTTTAGTAACTTGGATTAAATTGATGACCTAAAACTAATAGTTAACATTAGTAACTCCTACTTTCTACATCATCTCATGATTTTCTATCATCCTCTTGTAGTAGTTTTACCTATGAATTTTGACATAGCATCTCATCTTGAAAAGTCAACTAATCTGTTTGAAGAATTATCCTTTACTAAAATTTTGCTAATTGTTAAAAACTTTAAAAATGAATTGCCCATAATTAATAGAAAACTTTGTACATGTTAATTATATAATTGAGAAAGGATTAATATTAGTGATTTTCCTTATTTTCTTCCTCATTAGTAATGCTTTTATTGCTAATGTCATTGTTGATATTCTCTAAAATGAAAAGTGATTGTTCTTGAGTGACTATTCAAGCCTTGGGATCAATTATTATACTGATTATAAGAGTTCAAAATAGTATACTATTGATGAACTATCATGTTGGAATTGAGTGCATAGAAGAAAACTTTTAGATTGAACATGAATCTTTTGTATATCTTCCTCAACTAATTACATCTTTTTAATTTTTGAAATTGGCTTTTGTTATTCTATCAATATGCAAACCTTGCATATTTCAAGAGGTGTAATGACCTTGTAAGCTTGTCATAACAAGGGTCCATCATTTTTTTGAAAATTTTTTCATCCTGTATGTTAAGATCCAAGCTAACGTTTAGACCCCAACTATATCTCCAAATACTTTTGTAACTAAATCACTTCTTTAAATATTAGATTTTCAAAAATGAAATATCCAAAATCAAAGAGGTCTTGACATTGTTAGCTTAAGTATAATACTGTTCTACTTAGATACATAAGGGTATACAAAGATCTAAACCTTATCTGATTCTTATAAAAGCAATAATGTGAGAGTTCTAACTTTTAACCATGTTACTCACTTCATATTATGAACTTGATACAAACAATATCCAACAAAAGCAATTCCATATTAGTTCTTAGCATGCCAAGTTTCTTCAAACTTTGATAAGCAATGTCATTGATGATAAATATTTTCTTGTAAGAATGCTAAAAACATTCATTTGCTATCTATAAGGTTTGTTATTTTGAAAAACAAAACTCTAATTTGAAAATCTTAATCTACCGAACTTTCTCCAAAGTTGCTATTGAAATTCATAAATATATATATAATTTAATTTTTTAAAGCCTTTTTGATAGCTATCATCAAATGTTGAAGTAAATATCTTTAAATGCTACAATCACCTTAATAAACCCTCAATGAAGCATCAAAACCCTTAACGAACTTATAACCTTAAGGGTTTTATCACTATGCTAACATCCATTACAAACTTGCATATTTTCTAAACAAAAACTATTTAACAAAAACAAAAACATGTAAATAAAACTGGTAAACTATTACAAGAATACTTAAAAAAAAAAAAGGTAATTATCATTCAAAAGGATCACCTTTCATCATGGATAAGACTCCGAAAAGAAAATAAAAATTGCTCATTAAAATAGTTTTTCAATCATGGTACCCTTCTTTTAGGAAGGCTATATTTATTTGGAAGGGCTTTTGCACTTTACAAAGACCATGTGATTCTTCTATATATATTATTACATGGAAGAAACCAACAGAAATTCTGTTAGTTCTTTATCATTGTTATTATTTGTCAATCAAGAAGGAATGATTTGAATAGATGGTGCTAAGCGACTGGCAACAAATAATATACATTCATGGGAAAACAGGCTTTCTGGTTGTCAAATACTGCACAAGCACTAGTCCGTAAGCTTATAAAGCTTTTCTTGAACACCAGTCACCCCCATTTGAATCTCAATGATGGTATGCAGCGGCACCTGCACATCAGATGAACNACTTACTATGGCTACAAATACCCTTTTTTTTTTTTTTTTTTGCAAAGACAACATTAGATTTACTTTAATGGAGAATTCAACATTTCTCAGATCTTTATATAGTGTTACAAAAAGATAATACCTCAATGTGTGGAACCTCTTTTAGAGGCTTGTCAGCAAAATATGCATATAGTGCTCTTAAAACAGCCTGCATTTAACAATATCACACACTCCAAAATTGAAGTACTAGTACACCAGAAAAGAGAAAAGGTAAAATACATTGTTTTACCTGATGTGAAATCAAAACAACTGGTGCTCGTTGTCTTTCAAGCTCAATTATCACAGGCTCTAACCTACATTTCACACAAGAGTTGGTTCATCCTGAAACCCATGAAAAAGACCGGCAAATAACAACCAGGGAATCACCTTTGAATAACATCAAGGTATGATTCTCCACGTGGATATCGATATCGTAGTTTATCAGCTTTCCGTGAACTGCATTACAAGAGATTATTGCTTGTAACAATATCAATCAGTATATAGTTTGATCTGAAGCAGGTTTTTTATACGTAATTTTTTGGATCTCTATCTTACCAAGAAACGCTTGTAATTTTGAAATCAAATAATGTCTTACTCGTATTCTTCTGGCATGTTCTTCTTTATTTCCTCATAATTCATTCCATCGCAAACACCCGCGTTAATCTCCTCCAACGCGCGCCATTGTATCTGCATATTCAAAGAAGAAAAGGCCATTGCAAGAATTTGCATTATATTTGTAGAAAACCAATTGTGATCCACTTGGGAAGAAATAGCTTCTTGTTAAGACTTATGATTGCATCTTGCCAAGTCACATCTTCAATCTTAACAGATTACATTGAGATATAGAGGAACTGTCTAAAACAAATGATGGAACTGAATTCTGTATCCAATACCAAGATTCTTGAAGCCAGCATCAGGACCTTGAGCATACACAAATTGTCACCATTTTACAGTTCCGTAAACAATATCAAGCTAAGGGTTTTCCACATAAATTTATGAATTCAAACGAAGACATTATCAAAAAAATGAATTATATGCGACGCAAGGTTACCTTTGGGAGACCAACAATGTGACGTGCTGTCAAAATTGACCTCTGCAATGTGCTTGTCCATATCTAAAATATCCAATGAAAGTGGTTATCAAACAGCTAGTATATCTCAAACCATCAATTCGCCTATACTAATGATATAATTAATGAATCCATTGTTTGTTTATTACAAAGACAAGTCACTCCCATATGATCTAGACAATACACACACTTTTAGATGAAACAAGAAGAGGTTGTCAAAACTCACAGATGCAGCACGCTCAGATTTCAGCCGCTTACTGACAAAATCAGCCAACTTTTTGGCATACTTTTCACCACTTTCACTTCAAAAGAAAAGTCACAGCTGTTATAACATTTGGTGTAGGAAAACGTGCTGCTTTGTTTATAATATATAAGTTGCTAAGTGCATAGAAAACATTAGGGCTAACCCATTCTGATTAAAAAAACACAGTTGTTTTACTGACTTATGATGGAGCATACAAAGATAGTTTTCAACCTTTTTCACAAGGATCCACCTATTTGGAAACAACTTGACCTACTTTAACCATCCAGCTCATCATTATCCTAGCCTTGCCCAAACAATATGGGTTTGGTTACATGACTTTTCCTTTGCCATTCGCCTCTATTATGAGCAAACTGTTTATTTATCTGCAATTTTTGCAAATTTTTCAGATAATCTTTAATCGTTTTTACCTCTTGATGACTTTCCTGGAAATGTGATGTGATGACTTTATTGAAAGGTACATTTTCTGATCTTCTGGTTGCATCTTCCAGGAAGTATCTTGTGCAATTTATGTCTACTTGTAACAGTCAGCATACATCTAAGCATTCATATTTCTACCATACCGATCCATTGTTTATAACTTTTTTATAGCCCAACATTCAACACCATATAAACTAGTAGGCCTGATCACTGTCTTGTAAAATTTTCCCTTTAGCTTTATCGAAATCCTTTTATCACATAAAACCTAGCCTGTTTCCATTTTCACGACTTTGCCTTAATTCTATTTCGATGAGTGTTTGTATGTGATCAAAATAATAACCATGAAAATGGCTATGACACTAGATTTTGGCAATGGAAGGCAGCAATTCATCAAATTCTTCATTGTTTTGAAATTATGCATTTACCTGTATTTCAGTAACTAAAAACAAATATGCTGTTTCCATCATGGCATCATATACTCATGATTTCTCACTTTATGCTAAAGAGCAAACAGTGAGATTTAATTATTATCAGACTTTACCTTGCCATAATCCTAAAAAATGTAAGTTCCTTTATTAAAAAAGTGGAAAATAATTGTAACAGTGCCAGTGTGTTTTTAAATTACCTTAAAACAGAGTCTCCTCCTATTCTTCCTCTAACATTGTCACGACTTTCGCCATGTCTGGTAAGAAGTATTGGACGAGGTGTAAGGTGTGTATTAACCTACATGCACGTACCAAAATTTTAGACAACTGGAATAATAAGACAAACAAATTCCATCATCGTTCATTGTTGCCTCAGTTTCTGTTCCTTGAATTATGACATTATTACATGAATTCACTGAGTAGCAAGCGATATAAAAGTTCACTTAATAACAATTTATCATGTCTCTTTTCCATTTCTGCATTAACAAGAAGTCACAGATTTTATGTACTGCAATTTCAATTGACAGTAGATTGAGCAACAATCATAAGGATTCCTAACTATATATTTTTGATTCTGTGAGAAACCATAGTTTGTTGCACCAAATAAAATTATAGCAATTGTTCAGATTTTATGGAAGAACATTTTACAGAATTAAAATTCATGTGCTGACATGGTCCTATCTCCTGTCATCTGCCTATTTTCATAGGCACGAGTATTTTGCCTGCAAAAATGACTGATAACTTGCAGGCCATCTTAGAACATGATAGTCAGATTGGAAGGGCATCAACCGTTGTGTCAATATTCATTAATAGTCAATGTTATGCACTAATTAAACTAACTAGGAATCATGTATAGGGTATGCCAGTCGAAACGAAAAATAAGAACCGACTTTTCTTTCCAATGCCTAGATACACTTCTGCTCTCAAACAGGACCCAGTCAAAATAAAATAAGTAATCAGAAATACAGGAATGCACAACATTAAAAGATATACTTTATCAGAGAATAGCCAGCATAGCAAATAAACAAAATACCAAGAAGAAGACGATCCTTCCAGGAAGATAGCCACTTATATTGTTGACCTGCAAAGAAAGAATGATGTGTGCTTGTTAGAGTCTTTAGAGACTTCCAAAACATCTCACAAAACATAAATTGAGTTTAAAATTCAAACATAATAATGAAAAAGAATAGTGCAACAACTACGGCCACAAATGATGCACAATTCTAACCTACAGTAAAAACAAATATGAATTCAAATATAAGCTAACAAGCATGATTTTCACATTTGGGATGTGATCATTAGAAGAAATCAGTCTTCTGATCATGCTTGCAGAATAGGAATGAAATCTGGGAAAAACAGTTTATAAATATACAGTTGAATGAAAGACCTACTTGTAATTGGCCTCCATGGCCACTGACCTTGTCTATCATCTTTATAAATGATCCTTCTTTAACTGGCTCATACACCTGAAACATTCAAGTAAGATAGATATCTAAACCACTATAATGCATGGGAGACACAAAAATAGGAATTGAAATAACATATTCACCTTTTCATAGTTGGAAAGTCGAGCTTTGAAGTCTCTTAATCCAGCTTCAAAATCAGGTCTGGATGTAATCATTTTCAAATCTTACTAAGTGTAATCATTTTGAAAAAAGCATGATTTCAGATTAGATAATAACACCTGCATCAAGGTTGTAAAAATAAAAGAGAAACTGAAGAATCAATCAGAGAAACCTGAGATCACTTACTCATCTTCATAGTCTGGACTCTGTTGAATTTTAAGACGAATATTCCGATCAATTATAGCTTGATCGTTACATATTGTCTCCAAGAAAATAATCTGCAATGTAAATGTACAAACAGTTATTATTTCTTTATTTTCGAAAAAAAAAAGAAGATCATGAAGGATCAAAACTGTTTATCAAATATCACATTAAAATGTGAAACACATTTTCCCGAATCTATACAGCCTCCTTGCAATTTGAAAATTAAACATGTCACATTCATTTTTATATCAACGTGAACAAGTTATAGTATAAACTTGCAATTCACACCAATATAAGTTTAGCTTACCTACAGAACAAACATTTGATTGTCATAAGCATATCCTAATAATCTAATCTAATCTGCATAGTACCTTGCATTTTCCCTCTGCCATCTTCATGATCAAATTTCTCCGCTGTCTTGTGCTATTTGTAGCATCAAAAATACCCACCTACAGTAAAAAATAGAGATTCAGTTGAAATCGAAGTCTTCTTTAATGTCTTTGTCCACAGAGATAAGTGACTTTGTCCAATTGCTTTTGCGACAATTTTGGTCACATTTTCTTAAATGCAAGTACTTTACTTGGCCACCTTCCTGCATCCAGGCAAGCATATCTTCCGTTGCCAAAGCCGCAAGCTGGACATAACAAGAAATTCATCAAATGGAATTTAATAAACTGTACAGTGAGCCTCACGATGTTGAAACCCAACATTAAAACATTAACAAAGAATATACATAATCTCAAGTAGAATTTAAAAGTGGAAGCCTTACCTCATTTCGTGCATCTACACCCTCCTGATTATCAGCACTGAAAAAGTCTGCACTCTATTGACAATGTGCTATGTCACTAAATAATCACAGGATTTTAGATGTTTGAATTAACATAAATTACTTCTGGGAATAGCATAAACATGAGAACAGGATATAGAATGATTCCGTATCAAAATTGAAACTTTCGTATGCAAAATTAAAAATATTGTAGATGTTTATTTGAACTTCAAGCTTCCTGTTTTGCAATTACTTATCAAATATATATGATGGTCAGGAATATATTAATGATTCAAAGCACCTATTGTCATGAAGATATATGGGAATTTTCAGAAAATTTATGGAAATGAAGCAAATTACCTGATTTAACCCATGCTTAAGACGGCGATACTGCCAAAAATAATGTAAATGTAAGGTTAGTAACTATATGGTTGATACCGAAGAATTAAGCATGGGCAAAAGTAAGGTAAATGGAAAAGAAGACATAAATTATAATTTTGACTTACCTTCCCTACATTAAAGTGTTTTGTATCATGCCCAAGCCATCGTAAGTATCTAGTAAGTTTGGCTGCAGTGAAGGTTTTTCCTCTTGCTGGTAAACCAACCTGTTTGCATAGATACATTTAAAGGTAACCTTACCAAACACAGCATGCTTATGCATTGAACACTCAATACTGAAATTATCTTTTATTGGATTTCATTCAAAGCTATCTACGCAAAGTAAAAGCTATCATTATTTGAGTTCATTAAAATGTTGTTTTTTTATTTTATTTTTTAAGATTTTCCTGATAATAACAGTTACAAGAAACAATAATTCAACAGTTAGTTGCTAGTCCTAAAAATGGTAAAAGCACTTCATTAACTTAATACACACCAAAACAATAGCAAGTTTGCTATCTTCTTTTGGTCCAAGCATACGATCTGCAACTGCAGCTGCAGCAACTGCTCCAGCTGCCTCTGGCATTGTGTCCTATGTTTATTGGATCAAGACAGAAGTAACATTAAACAGTCAACAAATTTCTCCTTCAAATAGAATTTATATTCAGCTGCATAGTTACAATTTTAATCACAATTGAATGAAGAGGCCATGATGCTACAAACTGCAAATGTATTCAATAAGAACACCCAGTTCCAAAGAAATTGCAAAATTAGATAGCATAAATATTACATACCTCAGTTTCTGTATCAAACTTTATCTCCCTGCCAAAAGAACTACGGGGGCTTCCTATCAATGTGGTTTTAGGGGAGTTTCCAACACCCCTATCAACTAACCCTCGATGTGTATCAACATTTAGCACAGATTCATCAAAGCTGATAGTTGTAGCCTCTACTTCTGAAGCTGCCTGCAAGTACAATGGTAGAAAAGGTCAGAAAATGCTACTTTCTACTTCTAAATCAAACAGCTAAGTCATAAACACATTGCAGGAAAGTTTAAATTTAATAATCAGTAGTCTTTACAGAACCTTTTTATAGTTTTTTAGATGGAGACATTTTACTCGTTAAACACTAACTGTTTCAATCAGAATAACCAAAATTACAGAAGTGATCAGTCCCTCAAACAAAAGGCATGAGGTTGAATTCTTGTCTAAAGAGTACACTGCCTAAAAGCAAAAGCATAACTGTATATCAGCATTTGAAGCTTTTGAGCACACCATTTAGACATGCCTGGCATTGCCTTTATCCTACTTAACTGGGCTGGTATGTTAGAGTAAGCTGGTGATTTAACAATAGTTTTCACAGTCAGTTCTACCTCAAACCAACCTAAATGCATAAATTTACCATGCCCCCACATGGGACATACAGACTTTTAACCCAATGCTTATAAATCAAACCCTCTAAACATTAAGTTAAGGTTCAACTACAGACTAGCAATCTAAACATCAAAATTTAAAAACATCCATAAATCAACAGAGTTCTAAAGAATTGAAAAATCAGCAGATATTTTTTACTAGAAAAATTTTCAAGTACAACCGTGAAATTTAATCTTGAAGGAGAAGTTGGCCTCAAAGACCAGTGAATGAAGGTTACTTGCAAGGCAGGTTAAAAGACATTCCCCACATTAAAGACTTCAAGAATTCTTGACTATAATTCATGAGAGGGTCTGCAAAGATTTAATAGCAGGCAAAGCAAGGGAAAACATATTTACATAAGTCGTGAAAGGAATAAAGGTTTGTTCGATGCACTGGTTGCATACCAGTTTTTCAAAAACTTCATGCCAAAAATTCCTAGTTTACTGCATTAAATATCCTATGAGGTAGAACATGACATGTACCAATTGTTGGGATTGAAAATTCCCAAAGAAAGAACAGGCCCAAAAAGAAATTCCAGGAGCATCAAGAACTCATCACAGCAGCAATGAAAAATTATTACATACCTTAATGCCATTATCAGCATACAGTTTGCTCATTATTTGTGTGCTGCCTTTTGAAATAGAATGATTTGGCATTGATATCACATGGCCCAGAGATCTTGGATCCTCTGCTTTGTTTGCAGCATATGATGGAACTGGACAGGACTTTAATGAAGACCGAACCTCATATTGCTCTAAATCAAGTTCCAAGCATGGAGTACAAATGGTCTGAAAAATTCATAGTCTAAATATTAATCTTTTATAACTGGTGATATAAAACAAAATCATTGAACAAATAATGTAATTCATAAAAATCATACGTAGTTGTTCATTACAGATCAATATTATCAGGTATGTATGGGAAACACCAAATATTCATAACCCAATCAAGATTTAAGATTCATTGTTGTTACCTTCTGAAATGTAAGTTAGATTAGACATCTTGATGTATTTAATCTTATTTGAACATTTCTGAATACAAAAAATGCAAATAAAAGAAACTAAAACCTAAAGACTCATAGAAGATGAAATAACCTCTGAACCAACAGCGTTAATATCGTGAATGCTAACATCAGGTATTCCACGAACAGTTGAAGGTTGAAGATTTTCCTTATATGCCCTCCAGCTAGCTGCAAGATCAAATGGAGAAACTCTGTCTGCATTAATATATACCCTATAGTTTAAGGCTTCATTACTTTGAGGTAGATGAAACAAAGCCGATACTGCATCGCCATGGAGAGTTCCTCTAGTGAGAAGCCGGTTGAAGCCATCTTCAATAATACATGGTGATGCAGCGTCCTTGGGCTTCAGAAGAAACTTAAAATCCAAAGTCTCTGCACATATTTTAAAATGGCTTCCACTGTCAGAGTATGTACTCTGCATGAGAATAGACTAACATAACTTGCAAAATGAATTCCATTAATCACAGGCTATCATTGAACATAATGGTCACTTAAAAAGATACAATGATGAGAATCAAGTGCAGATAACATGAAATAATCACATAGAAGCACTGAACATTCATGGTATGAATTTTATATTTAATTGTAGACACCTCACATCATCGAGGACAAAAGTAGAGACATACTCAACATGACAACCAGAAACGATAATAGAATTTAAAAATGGTGCAAATAACCAAAAACTTTAATGAGCAAATTGAAATAACTGATAATATTAGACATCAAATGTCAGATACAAGTAAGATATACCGTGATTTTGGGGTACAACAAAGCTTATTTCCCACATGGATGTTGATTCACGCTCCATGGCAAGCTGTAAGAAATCAAGTAAACAATTTTGAATCTCAATATTTCATGCATGTGCTCCATATGCTGAATAAATAGTCATAGAATGGAAGCTATTGTATATACATCTATTCTTTATGCATCAATTATTTATTTGCACCATTTTTTATAAGTAATTCTGTGAATGCCTATTTGGTTTGAGTTTTATTGTAAATGATGTCATACTGTGAAGTTTTGCTATTGAATTTTCATTCATGACATAAATTTGCAGCTCATTTTCTAGTAGTCAGTGGTTCCAAATTCATTTAAATGTGTGCTTGATTCTTTAAAAAAAAAACATACATTTCATTTTTCTCAATGAATAAAATGGATGATTGATATTGTTTTTGCAAAAATACATTTGAGGATGGTAATCATATCTTCTGCAATGTTCTGCAGCCAATTATGTTTGGAATAAGTTTTTAGGTAGCTATAGATGAGCATTTAAAAAGCAAAATCTTTACATTTTATAGCAGAATTTTAGACATGGATTAATGCAACATGACACTCTAAAAAACATTTTAAGCACATTCATAGCCCATGTGATGTATGAACTTTGAAAGGGAAGCACAAAAAAGGGACTCAATATCAATAAAATAGAGTATGCTGGTTGCCAGTAAAAGGTTGAAAATACTTATGGAATGGAATCTGTTTGCACGAGTTTTTTAAAATTGCAGGATTAAAAGTTGTATATCAAGATCATAAATGAATTGCAACCATCAAGCTGAAGAGTTTTTATTTTGTGCATTCTATTCCTACATTTTATTACACCAATCTGATCATGGGCCACAGGAACCTAAGAATCTATTTGACAGAATCTAGTTTCAGCCATCATTTTCAGCACATTTTTTTTTGTCTCTGTATAAACTGTCTATTGCTGGGATTCAACCTAAGACTTGTAAGTCATAAGCTTTACCAACAAGCTACACCTTCATGTTATCGTGCAATTGCTTTAATCTGGCCCAATTGCACTGTTAATCAAAGCTTATTTTCACGGTAATCTCTGGCAACATAACTTAACAGCTTTGGTTATACTATGAGTTGCCGTTATTGGACCGATGACTAACTAAGATAAAACTCAACTATGAACATCATAAACAAGGTAAGGGGAATCAGTCAAAACACTAAATGAGGTTAGTTCCTTAATGCTTTTAGCTATTTCTTAAGTAAGATGAAAGTACACAAGATGCTGCTCTTTAAACCAGTTTGCTATGAAGGTACCCTTCTGGTCCTGGGAGAATATGCTATCAATAAACTTCGCGTTAGCACTTTTTTTTTTCAAATGCTCATTAAGATTTCAAAAAATTATCCTTTTTACCCTTCCAAATTAGCCAAATAAAAAACATGGGTTTACCTTAAAGCTCCTACAACCTCGGATCAAAGAAAATATTAAAAAAGGGAAAAATAGGGAAAATGTCTGGTTCAGCAATGTTTCTGAGCAAATTGAAAAAACCATACTGTCACTGAAGCATTCCCAATTACAGGAACCTCTAGAAAACTCTGTGCAGCAAACAACTTCGTGATTGATCCATAATCAACGAAGCCTAGAAGATATGGTTCATGGACTGACTGATTTATTTCTGCACAAGTACATTGACAGAGATTTTGGGTACCATGCAACCTCCATTTCTTTTTAAAAGATAAAAACAATAACTACTTGATTTGGAGAACAAACAAACCCAGAATTTTCTAATTCCTGGGTGAGAGCTGAATCATTTGAAGGACTATAAACATAAGCAAATTCACAAGATTTTTATAATAAAACATTGGCAATCTGGCAAAGCAAAATTGAATCAAAAGCAATACATACAGCTTTGGAGGGGTCCCAGGAGCCGATAAGGGGAACAGAGCCATAAACGTGAGGAACAAGATCGATGTTGGATTTGGAAAACTCCATCCTAAGCGAGACAAATAGCTGGCCTCCAGCATTGTCCGTATTCTCCGAAGATTTTGAACTTGCAACCCCCATTACGGAGACAAATAACACCAATCCACAACCAAAACTGAGCCTGCAATCTTAATCCCTCTTCATCAATCAATTGCTCTGCTCCTGCTGGTGGCTGCGCCTCCTAGTTCTATCTGTGTTCGAAGCCTGCCACCTGTCACAATCTTTAGCCCGTTTGGTCAGACCACATCAGCAAGTTTGCCAAAAACATTAATTGATTTTTCTGAGTGGATAATCAGAAAGTTTTCCTTGCATCTTACGTTCCGTAACAATGAGATGAATCAGCCTCTCCCGAGTTCCTCTCAGGATTACGGCACCTTCGAGTAATGCCCAGGAAATCAGATTTTTAAGTTTATGACAGACGACAGTTTTCTGCTATAATAAAAGTCACGTTATTAGTTTGCGTTTGTTTTATATGTGCCTCGATCCATGTTCAACGGGAACTTGCAGTTCATAATATTTTCGTTGTGGTCTTGAGAGGCTCTCAGCCATCCGGACGGTTGTTAAGGTAAAGATCATCCCAAGAGAGGAAAATAACTCTGGACTCTGATCCATTTAAGCTGGAGCTTGCAGGTTAAATCTTCTCTCTCCTTCTGCTATGTTTTTAGGTGTTGTAGCAGTGTAGTAGCTTTGTGATAGGAGAATCTTGTTTACTGGGTTAGAGTTATATACCTTTTTGTATAGGTAGGGTTATACAACCAAATTGCATGTTCATTTAATTTTTTAAAAAAGACAGAGATGATCACAAAAGAGAAAAATAACTTTTAACGGTTCTCAAGGTAGATTAAACATAATTATTAGTTCGCCAATGTTAATAGCCAAGGAGAGGGACTACTAAATTAACAATTATGAGAGTTTTTGCTTTTTATAAGCTGAAATTATACTAGTTCTGAGTCATTTCTAAATTCATCATAAGAGTGGTTAGTTTATTATTACTAATTTAAACCATATTTTGGCACCCAAAAAATATATATATTAAAAATAAAAATCCATAGTACAAAAGTAGAGGAGTAATGTAGAGAGGAGAAACTCCAAATCAATAAAAAAAAAAAGTCCTAACTGTTTTAAGGATGTCTTTTTAGATATTCATCCTTACAACCAATCTTGCAAAACGTTCCCTCTAGGGTAGGAAATTTAACATTCTATGAAAAGATTAACATTAGGTGGAGGGGGAGGAAGCCCCCACCCTATCAATAGAATCATTATTATCAAAAGATATTATCTCAATATCTTGACCAATAGGTGCAAATGAATTATTAGTAGTTAAAATATCTTGAATATGTTGTTTATTTTAAAAATTTGGCATGTAATTGCTAATAGATAGACTTCCTCCACTTTTTTTATTATGAAGAAACAATTGAAAACCATCTAAATCAACAATAGGATTCTTTGAAACTTGAGAAACATATATTTGTTTTCCCTTAGTCATTGAAGAATTTTTTGAAACTAATTTTATTAGAACCTTCATTGAAGATACATTTTGTTGAACAACAGTAAAAGAAAGATGTGGACTAATTATTAAAATGTCAATAAAAGAAATCATCCCATGATTTGTAGCATCTATAGAAAAAACCTTAGCAAGATCTATTACATTTGCAAAAGAAACCTTAGTAGCATTTACATTAGCTTGTTGCTAACGTGCTTACATTGCTTTCTCTTGCAACATAAAAGAACATGAATCAAACATGTGACCCTTTCAATGACAATAGTGACATGACTTTGGAAGATTGTAATAAACAACTTTCTATGCATAAACACTTTTGCCAACACGCAAAAGAATTTCTCACTTAAGTGAACCAAGATCCACTTCAATCATATATCAAGTTCTCTGAAAACCACTAGCTATAGCTAGGATTTTAGAATGCTTAATTAGCTGAATACAAGAGATAATATCTCTTTCAACTTTTTCTAATGGAAGATTTGAAAATTCAACAAAGCAAGGAACCTTTTGGAATTTAGAAGATGTTGGATTAAAAGAGGAAATTCACTTTTGAATAATTAATAAAGAATGACTGATGAGTGGCGAGGTACCCCTACACTCAACCATACGAAACGAGCGTCGCACGCGCGATCCGGTCGAACTCCGCAGATGGACTAGTTGTGGCACCTAGATAGTTAGCCTTAGGTCGCAGTTCGCTGTCTTCCCACCTAGACTAGTTTTGCATATGTCACGTATGGTTTAGTCTAGATGAGGTGTATGATGTGTTCTAATTCTAATGCTACTCCTGATGGCAGTGAAAAATAATATTAACTAAGCTAAACTAAGAGGACAAGAGTAAGAAAATCTAATCTAGCCTAAGTGCGACGAGCAACCGATTCCTTGATCAACCGTACACATCTTGGACTTCGTGCACGACTGCCACTGGGACTACCAAGCATAGGCCTAGGTACGCCACTGGGATTACCAAGCG
>MNCI01005120.1:715363-732111 GCA_015680685.1 Gnetum montanum | reverse complement strand
TCAAGAATATCACTGTACCCATGAGCAGAACCTCTTTATTTATAGAGTGAATGGGTGGATGTAATGGGCTCACTGCTCCAAATAACTGATCACTCATGACTTAATAACATAAAACACATCTCAACCAACGATCCACATGAGTGTTTTATTCGTAGATGAGATTACTTACAAAAACATGAAAATACAAGCACACAAAAAGATAAAACAAGAAAGTCAAAAGATGAAAAACTAGAAAACAAAAAGTTGTAAAATTAAAGAAAATTAAAAACATTTATTAATCCTGCTTGTTACTGAAATGGGGGATATCCCCCATAACTAAACGGTTGAGTATGGCTAGGATTAATAAATGAAGAATGAGGATCCATGCATATTGGAATTATTGACACCGGTCCAAACTTATCCCCTTCGATTTTACGCACTTTGTAATAAACACAGTGGGGCACTTCATACGATGTAGTTCCCGGATAACGAGTTGACCCACTATGATGGTTAGGACCGTTAGATGGTATGCAAGGATTGGACTGATGCCTCCCATGGTTGTGTTCATTGGGCCTTGTGGTTGTTGGAGTGTTAGTTGGTGGCCCTGATGAAGGTACATGAGGCGCTGGGTTCGAAGGTAAGGATGCACCACATTGTTGGACTTGTGCTGGGTTGGAAGATGCAGTGGCCTCAGAGTTATGTTGTCCCTTCCTACGGCCGTGTTTAAAGAAAGGACGTCTTTGATGTTGAGGAGGCTCTTCACTACTGTTAGTAGCAGCAACACAAGTGTTGTTCGTGGGTTGCGGTGGTACAAACACCTTAGGAACAGTTGGTGGCATTGTGGAAGGAGGGAAAGGATAAGAATGTTGAAAGTTAGGAGGAATGAAAGGTGCACAAGGTGGTGGTTGTGTTGGAGGTATGGGCTGATAGTATTGTGGAGAATGGTGTTGTGGTGAGATAAAGTGTGGTGGCCCAGTTAAAGAAACAGGAGGTTGAACATGATAAACATTTGGATTCGGAAAATATGAAGGGTGCCTCCAGTCTAAGGGTGGATTCCCCCACGACTGGGATTGTTGCCACTGTGGTCTAACACAGTATCTCTGTACGAACTCTGGATGTAACGTGTTTCCCCAATGCTCATGTAGATGTAACAATATTGGGCATTGGCCTTTGGGGTGATCGTACAGGCATATGTTGCATTCATATGTATGATTGGCAGTTGAGCGCTTATTCCCTTCATTCTTTTTCTCCGAATGTCTATGATTTCGTCCTGCTTCTTGGGTTGTGAAAACTCTATCTCCAATGATGTTGACATATTCTCCACACTTTTGATTCATCCATTCCAACATCTTATTGATCTTTGCCTCGGCTTCTTCTAACAATTGTTGTATTGGCAAAGATGATGTTTCCACCTTGGAATTTGTTGATCTCTCCTTGTTATGATCATGGACCTTTGTTGAGTTAATATTTTGGTCCCGTTGATGTTTTTCAACACTCTCCCATGTAGCTATTTCTCCTTCTTCTTTTGCTACCCGCTTAATAAGCTCTTGGATTTGATGGGTTCGTAGGTTGTATAGTTGACCTCGGGCATACGTTCCTAAGGTCTCTCTTGTTTCATTACGTAGCCCATCAATGATATGGTACATTAGCCTTTCCTCGGAAAACCCATGGCCTGGACAGTTGTTTAACAGTGAATAATATCTTTCTAAGGCCATGTCCAAGGGTTCATGTTTTTCTTGTTTCCATCCTTGGATTTGTTTCCTCAAGGCTGACACTCTTGCGTAGGTTTGATATTTTTCGTTAAAGACCTCTACCATTGTTGACCAGCGTCGTATTGAATTTGGTTTTAACGATCTATACCATACTTTAGCTTGGTCAACGAGTGTCATAGGAAAGAGCTTCAGTTTTTGCCAACTGTTATCAATGTTATTCCATGTGCAGGCATCGTAGAAGGCTAGTAAATGTTGATGCGGATCTAAGTCATAGCCTCCTGAAAATTTGGGAAAGTTGTTTAAATCGAGCCTGGGTAGTCGGCTCTCTTTACGATGCCTACGTGAGATTCGAACAGCCTCTTGTATTTGCGTTAAGCTTGTAGTGGCCAGTGGGGGTTCATCGTCATCGGGTAAGTTATGCTTTCGTGTGTTACGATGACGTTGTTTTTGTTCATTCTTATAGGAAACTCCCACTTCAGGTTGTATACTCCAATCTTCATCGTCATATAGCTCATTGGTTCTCCAATGAACTTCCTCACTAAGTGTGGCGTTATTATCATCTTGTAGGAGAGGCATTGTTGTGTGTGAATTTATGTGACTTTTTATAATTACTTCTTTTTAAGAGATATATCGTTAAGTTCTTTACAGCGACCTTGTATGATATAACTAATCTAGATAACTAGCACCATCCCCGGCAACGGCGCCAATGATGAGTGGCGAGGTACCCCTACACTCAACCATACGAAACGAGCGTCGCACGCGCGATCCGGTCGAACTCCGCAGATGGACTAGTTGTGGCACCTAGATAGTTAGCCTTAGGTCGCAGTTCGCTGTCTTCCCATCTAGACTAGTTTTGCATATGTCACGTATGGTTTAGTCTAGATGAGGTGTATGATGTGTTCTAATTCTAACGCTACTCCTGATGGCAGTGGAAAATAATATTAACTAATCTAAGCTAAGAGGAAAAGGGTAAGAAAATCTAATCTAGCCTAAGTGCGACGAGCAACCGATTCCTTGATCAACCGTACACATCTTGGACTTCGTGCACGACTGCCACTGGGACTACCAAGCATAGGCCTAGGTACGCCACTGGGATTACCAAGCGCAGACCCCAAATACGCCACTGGGTTACCAAGCGTAGATCCCCCTAGCTACACCACTGGGCTACCAAGCAGTCACACTTAAATGCTCGTAATCAAGTCGTACTCGTTCCGCTTCTAGGAGTTTAAGGGTGAGAAACTAATCGCGATGAGTAACCGATTCCTTAACTAGCCGTACACACCCGTAGATGCTCGTAGTTAAGTCGTACTCACACCGCGCTATGAAAGCAATAAATAACATTAAATAAATAACAAATAAATAAACTAAGTGAATGCTGCAATGATGAAGTAATCTCGATCTTTATTGCCGGTCATGTGCGTGTCCAAGTACGACACACTCGAATAAAGACACCGTACAATCACATTCACCACACTGCGGGCAGACACGGGAAAATTCTAACTCTGGAGGGATCAAACTGCCAGAGCTTCGCTACACTAAAACTGGGATCCTCGAATAAGGGAGAGCCGCCTCTTATTTATAGAAATGACGGCTGACTGCGATATCGCAGGGCAGGACGCGATATCGCGTCGGACGCGATATCGCGTCGGACGCGATATTGCGTACCCGATATCGCGGCCGACGCAAATCGCGTCTCATCAATGACGATGATTGGAAACAGCAATATCAAGGGTCTTAGAAACTATCCTTGAATCAACAAATTCTACTAGCAAAAATGAGTTTGACAAATAACAAGCATGGACGACATCTAAACCTCAGTCTTTTCAAACCAAATTTAAATGATTTAAAGAACTTGAGGAAAGAGGTAAATAACTCATAATTTGCATAAAAACAACCCATCCAAAAATTTCTTGAGTAATAGATTCATATAAATCATCAAGCAATTCATAGAAAGGTAACAAAGTGGTGGTTCTATTTAAAAGATCACCAACTATATCTAGTAGCATTGCACATAATATCAATGCTAGAGCCTTTGTTACCTCAAATCAATGCAAAAAACCTCACCCAATTTAAGTGCCATATTCCTCAATAATTTTCTAAAGGCCCATGTTGACTATATGTCTTGAGGTGTACTTACATCATTCTTTTAGGTTATATGTAATCTTGTTGATATGGGGCATTGGAACTTGAAACTTTTTTTTAAATAATTTTTACCTCCAAAACATATAGTTAATGCCCAACCATATCAAGTGTTAGCCTAGTGGTAAGACTTTTGATTTAGAAACTCTAAATCATGGATTTAACTTTGGTGATGAATGTTGAGTTATAAACTAGAAATTGAAAATTTTTATTACTTCTAGAAAGTCATAAAGGATTTGTTGGATAATTACAATGCCTTAACATAGTTTTAAAAAAACTTGAAAACATCATTAATATAATACCTTAAGCAAATAGGGTCAATTTGAAAAAAAGTAAGTTGCAAATTACAATTAATAGTATAATTCAATCGAATGTAAGCCAAAGATGGGCAAAATATAAAAAATATGTTCTTTATCTTCTATGCTTTGTTTTCATAGTTTGCAAATATGCTCTTCTCTTGGTAAATTGATCCAACAACCTATCTCAATAAGGAGATGATGAGAGCTCATTCTTACTCTAGTAATTTGATTCCTTGAATGAATAGAAATAGTTGGGAATAGATACTATTGAGTACTAGATAATAAACCTCCCCTAACAAAATGTAAATAAAAATTCCTTTTCCCTAATATGTTCAACCAATCTTCAGCCAAGACTTTTTCCTTTATAGTTTTCTGGAAGAGCCTTTTGTTAAAAGAAAGATCCTATATGACGAGTAACAAGGTACCCCTACACCCAACCATATGAATCACAAGTGTTCATGCATGATCTGATCGAATTCCATGGATGGGACTAGTTGTGCATCTAAATTGTTATACTCTGATTGCAGTTTGTTGTCTTCCCACTTGGACTAGTGGTAGCTTTGTCATGTATGGTTTATTCCAAAGTGAGGCATATGATAATTGATGTTGTTTGGCCTTATGCTGCTCCTAATGATAATGAAGAATTCAATTATTTAAGCTAATTAACAATGGATAGTAAAGTCTAAACTAGCCTACGTGCAATGGGTATCTATTCTTAATCGTCCGCACATGCATTTGACTTCATGAGACTACTGCTAAGATTACCAAGCATACATCATTGGGTTCACCAAATGATACATTGTTGGGTTATCAAGTAATCACACTTAAGCACTCGCGATTAGTCGTACCCAGTCCACTTAATGATAGGAATCGTAAAGAGCAATAAATGGAAATAATAACTAAGGAAAATAGGAAACAATTAAACAATTAAAAGTACTAATAAATCTAAGTGGATGCTATAATGACGGAAGTAATCTTGATCTTTATTTTTGATCATGTAATGTGTCCAAGTACATCACACTCGAATAAGGATGCTGTATAATTACAAACATTACACTGTAGGCATGCACTGGGAGATAACGAAACTAGAAATCAACAATCTATGAAAAAGCTAACTAAAATCTAAAACTAAAACTATGTTCTAACTGTGCATTCAAGTGTCATATTTATAGGCTAGCATGGAAAAGACGATATTGGATATTCAACATTATTTCTTGAGACCTGATATTGCATATCCAACATTGAGGCTCTGATATTAGATATCCAATATTGAGGCTTTGATATCAGAGTTGACAAAATCATGACTCATCATACCTCCATGATTGAATGAAAACTCATCCTCAAGTTAAACAAAATGAGGAACAAGTTCTTTACAAAATATTGGGAAAGTATGGAATTATTGACTAACTCAAACAATCAAACAAATAAATGGACTCTTACATGCCACAATGGTGTTTTACAAAAATTTGGACACAACATTACAAAACAAAATTGGGAAGCTCATGTAGTTCCTGAAGGCGATGGCTCCTCCATCGATTACTTCCCTTTGTCATTAGGCTTCTAAAATTTGTAGTAGTTAAGTAGTGCTTGCAAATTTTCTCCTTTCATCCTTGGATCATGTACCATCTAGGCCACTGAACTGATGTGTGTTGGGGCAGGTACATCCCAAGGATATGGTAGCTATGAAAACATTTTGTTGGCCTTCACATACCAAGCTGCAAACTATCGTTGTTCCTCCTCAAAGGCCCTGGCCTTTTCTTTCAACTCATGATGATATGTTAATCTCTAGGCTAGGTATGAGGCAACATCCTTCTATCTATGTTAGTAAGCTTTGATCACCTCAAGTTCTAAGTTTGCTACATGGAGTTTCTGCAAAGCAGCTATTCTGTCCACAAACTCTTTCTTATATAATGCGTAGGTGGTCGCTACCTACTAATCCAATTCATTTCTCGACTGACCTGCTATTAACATGGCAAGGTTGGCATATCTAAGGTTAGCTAATGCCATGTATTCCTTTAAATCCTCGATTTGCAAGTCTTTATTCTTTACCTCTACTTGTTGGACCAATGCATAACTATCCAAGATGGGCTACCAATCAGGATTTTGCATTGACATGGATCCAATGTGGGTTTTGGCGATATTGATTTCCTTTTAGTTGATTTGCTTATACATGCCTACTTGGTCCCGAAAGTGTTCTTTCAGCTTTTCATGCTTATTGGCCTCATTCTGCCACATGCTTATTTTGATTGTAGACTTTTTTTGAATTGCATAGACCTCCTCCATTGAGAGGGTGTGGTTCTCTCTGGCCAATCGACTAATGTCTTGGTTAATCCTCACCAGTTGTTCTCTTAACTGGTGGACACTTTATTCTAGAATTTTCTTTTATTTTTCATGATGATCAACCTTGTGTTTTCTATAGCAAGTTTTTTATTTTCTTCTTGAGTGGTGGTTAGTGCCTTCTTATGAGCATAGGATTGTGCTTTTGTAGTGGAGGCATTCCAAATTGCCTTCTCCTTTTCTTACTCTATAGCTTTATTCTCTTTGAGAAATTTATCTAGTTGCTCTGTTGTAAATTGATCTAGCTGATCAGGCACAAAAAACTAGGCAGGATCCCATCTTTTAGCTCTTAAGGTGGCTAATTCCTATTGTAAACATTACACTTCTACTTTTACATGGTCCACCTTGGTCTCAACCATGACTAGCTTCCCTTTGGTAGCAATGAGATTTGATTGTACTATAGTGACATCAGTAGGGATGTCAAATAAGGTGGTCATTACTTATCCTATCTACAATAATCTATCTAATACATCCTCATGGGCTATAGGAGTCATTGAAGTCCTAACAAGCATTTGTGCATCTTTGGTCCCAGTGAAATCCACTAGGGACACAACAAGTACATTGAAAGATTCCTTAATGTGATCCATTATCACCTCTACTACGCCTGCCACATCCTTATGCTACATGACCACTACTCTGGCACATTCTCCTATTTCAAGTATTACTTGGAAGGAGGCAATGTTACCAGAGATTTGCTATAACCACTAGGATTCTCCTCCTAGTTACAACAAAATCTATTCTCTTGTTGGATTGGTTGAAATAGTGGGTTGCACAGCGTCGTTGATGACTTTGAAGAGGCTTTACTCTTCTCTACTCCCCTAGTTAAGCATTTTAATAATTTTCTACAAGTGGCTCATTGTAGGCCTATGGTCTTGTGGCGGCAGTGATAGATCTTATGGCTCACAACATTGTTCAGGCTCTTGTTCTACTTCTTTTCCTAATTTCACATCCTTCTCTGGTTCTTGTTCCTCACCAAGGTCTTTCCTTGGTGTTATTGGTTTAAGCAATTTCACAAAGGAAGCATTCTAAGCCCTCCTAGGGATGTCATTTATGTACCCTAGGATTCCAGCATGCTTACACATCTTATGGATTAGGCAAGGTAATGGAAGTGTTGGCTTCCCTACCTTCTTCTCTTCAAACCACCTCTAGATTTCCATGCAATATAATTGGGGAAGGTTGGCCATGTATGTTTCCATTAGTATGGCACTTCCCCTAGCTGCATATGTGGAGATTCTATTGAGCGCGTTGGTGGGGAAGAGGTGATATGTCCCTATCTTAAAATAGATCCTCTATTCCAAAGTCAATTCATTATATGTCTTATCTTCTTTGTTGTAGGCTTGCCTCAACCATAACTTTTTGGTGTCAGGGTCAGACCTCATGGACAGATATGGGCTAACTTAGCCCTCTCATTTAGTAGATTAAGAGCTTCGATAATTACTTTGACTAAGAATAAATAGTGACTTCAAAAATGTTAACGGTGGTGCCCTATTCTTTATTGTGCAAGAATGTGTAGGTTTCACCAAGGTACCATTCACCACTATCTGAAAGGATAGGCCATAAAGGTGATGCTTAAAGTTGCATCCAAACTACCTTTGGAGCAAATGCCATAAACTGGTCGAAGTTCATCTTCATGATGATCGTGGTCAACATGGATTTTTCTTGAATGGCCTCAAGGCATTCTAGGGACAACATGAGGCATTGTCCCTACATGGGGGTTTGCTATTTTGTAGCCTCTCCTTGGACCAATTGTCCTATGATAGGAGCCTCTTGATAGATATTGAATGATTGGGCCTCTTGTTCCTCATGCTTGGCATGCTCACCTTATTGGCCTCTGCCATCCCTTGGGTATTTGGTTGCTCCCTATGAAGGTCCTATTTGAGCTCCTCTTTTTGGGGCCATCTACAATCAATCAAAGATCAGATGTTACTAAGGTGTTGTTATTTATCATTAATAGGTTTATACCTTAGTCATGACCTTAGTTCCATTAAGTTCTTTAGTTCATATGATTGTAGAGTTAGAATTTTTTTAAAAAAAAATGCCCAAAAAGTATTTATCTTCTTTTATGACCCTTTGTAGATGGTTCTTTTTTCTTATGCATGGCATATTATGACAATTATGGTTCCTTGGACAAAAAGATTAAGGTTTCTGGCATTAATACGATTGATTTTTCAGTATAATGCTAAAGGTTTTAAACACTCTTACCCTTGTAATACCCTTTGGGTGATAGCAAATTTTGAAAAATTGGTGCAAGTTCTCCATGCAAGCACCCCTTCACAACTAAGTTGAACATTCTAAGTTCAAATAGGTTCAAACAATATGAGAATCAGAGTAGTATTGAGAAAGATATTGCAAGTGGAAGTTGATTATGTAGAGCTTTGAGTCACGAAAGAAAATTTGAAAAACTCCCCTAGCTGCAAATGATGAGAATGGAGTTTGGGCACCACAATGATCATATATATAGGTTTTGTGAGACCTGATATTGAGTATTTGATTCAAGGCTAACTTGATATTGGGTAGTTGATATTGAGGTCCATGAAATTGCATTGAATGAGGGTACTAACCATGGAAAATGAAGCTTTGGGATTGTGGAAAGGTTTTAGGTTAGGTCCATAGTTCTAGGGTAAGTAGGGAATCATATGTAGGCACCAAAAGTGTGAGAATATGGAGTCATCGATGTTTAAATCTTCTGAAGATGCAAGAAAAGGGGTATTATACCAAAGTTAAGGAACAAATCAATTACATGATAAGGGAAAGCATGAAATTTAACAAGTATGCACTTGGAAGGTAAAGAGTGATGTGGTTGTGTTGAACAAGTATAAGCTAAAATAGTTACACAAGTGAGTCCTCCCCAAAGTAGGCTCCATTCCATAATGTCCTTATGTAACTACATCTAAAAATGTCCATAGGCACTAAAGGGGTTGAATGCAAGGTGTACCTGTGAAACAAAACACACATGTTAAAACCACCAATTTGAGAAAAGAACTCTATGTTACATAAAACCACAAGTTAAGATCACATGAACAGTGATATGAGATGGTTTGTAGAAAGGATTGCAGAAATTGGGACATGAGGTGTTTTACCAAAGACATCATGAATCCTTGTGTGTTATTAATGGTTGAGTAATCATTAGCCCTTCTTTCCAAGATTCAAACTAAGTCCAAACCACATTTTAGTGACATTGCATTGTTCCATCACTTCGGCTGACAACCATAAGACTATCATAGTTGCAAGGAGTAGCATCGTTTGGCATTTTGTCCAAGGGAGGAGTGTATCAATGGCACTTTGGTTTTTTTTTCTTTGGGTGATGATATTCTGAGAAGTCATCAACCTTCAGGCATGGGTACATGTCTTTCCATGGGACCTTTAGAAATTTATTCGATGTCTTGTTATTGTACTCTTACTACCATTTTTCATTAGATCTACAAGGATATAATTACAACCTTAGCAACATGATAGAACATACAAAAGTGGCCAAGGAGAATCCACAAATCCCCTTGACGTCGCATCCTTTACATTCTTCCTTGGTTCTTCACTTTTTCTGTGTAGGTAGATTATGAATTTATTTTGAGTTTTGGTTGATGGAAAAGAATATCATTATAACCAAGGTAAGAACCTCTTATTAATGGAATGAGTGGATGGATGACATGGCCTCACTATCTAAACAATCAATCCCTTATGACTTGACCACATAGAGAAAACCACATCTTAATGGGCTACATGATTGTTTTATTTACAAGTGAGATTACTAACAAATAAAAATGAAAAAAAAATATGAAAAAAGTTAAAAAGAATAGGAAAAATTGTATCAAGAAATAAGAAAATGACAAAAAATTTTAAAACAAAAAGATGAAAAACACTTATTAATTTTGGAGGTTAGACTGGGGGGTTTCCCCCATGACTAAATGGTTGGCCATGGCAAGTATTAATAAGCAGATAGGTAGGCTCCATGCATGTATAAAACATTGTTAACCTTTCATGTTCAAGCCACTAGGTATCTCTTAGTTCAGTGGTGACTACATAGATAAGCTATTGTTCACACACTTGGTTGTTAAATGTATAGTGGGTCAGGGGATGAGTTGTATTAACATTACAGATGTTTGGTCCATGATTGCACCCTTGATCATGATACAATATGCATGGATTCATTTAACTCCCCACATTGCTAGATTTATTGCTTTGGTTAAGTGTTGGAGTAATGGTGGATGGTGACCCTTGCATAAGATCAGAGGATGATGGTTGTGAAAAGGGAGGCATTGCACTAGATTGGCATTGTGCTGGTTTAGATGATGTGGTTGATCCATGAGTGTTATGATTCTACCTATAGCTTATCCTAAAGAAAGGACATTTTGAGTTTGTGGTGGGGACCTACCAGTATCAACATTCCTATGAACATTCATAGCACAAGTGGCATTCGTTTGTTGACATTGTGGTGTTGAACCTTCCTGTGTCATTGGTAGTGGCACATGAGAAGGTGGAGTATGAGAATATTGAGGATAAGATGGATGGTAAGAGGCATGAGGTGGTGATCCTTTTAGATATGTCATGGGTTGATGGTACTTATGAGAGTGATAGTAGTGATTTGAAGTAGAGGACATAGAAAAAGTTGGAGAAACATGATGTTGAACATAATATTTGTGTGATCTTGACTAATAGGAAGGATAAGGCTAGTTTGGTGGTAGCCTCCCCCATGACTGTGGGTTTTGCCACTACAGTTGATGATAGTGTTGAAGCTAGTAATAAGTCCCCTTCGGATAGTATGATTGGTTGTGGAACTATCTAAAATTACCCTGTGGAAAAGGAAATCTCTTGGGCATGTGCTTCTGTATGAATTTAGGGTTTAATGTAGAAGCCCAATACTCATATAGATGTGAAACAAGTGGGAAATGACCCTTTAGATGATCATATATGCATAGGTCACATTCGTCATCTTCATTTGTGGGTGAGTCTATAGTCTTGCTTTCTTCAGCTATTTTCCCTATTTGCCAATAAGTGTTCCTAGTTGTTTCTTGGTTCTACCTCCTTTGTTTATTATGATCACCTGGTTTGTTTTGCATGATATTTTCCTCTATAATTCCTACCAAAGTTGTAACATTTTCATATACCCATTCTAACACCCTGTTAAACTTTGCTTCAAGTTCATTGATAGACTTCTGCATCGACAAGATTCGGTGCAGAATCACCTTATTAAGAGTGATTTCTTTCTCCTTACCATAGATATGAACTTGCTTCTTTTGAAGAGTTGGGTCCCAATGATATTTCTCAACATTCTCCCAGTTGCATATCTCTCCTTCTTTCTCCACATGCTTAATTAGCTCTTAGATATGATGAGTTCGTAGCTCATATAATTGACTTGAGGCATACATCCTAAGAGTCTCCCTTGTTTCATTACGAAGCCCATCTATGATGTGGAAAAGTTACCATTCCTCTAAGAAACCATGGCATGGACATCTATTCAATAGGAAATAATATCTATCTAAGACCATGTCTAATGGTTCATGTTGTTTTTGCTTCCATCCTTGGATCTATCTCCTTGGGTTGGACACCCTCGCATAGGTTTGGTATTTCTTATTGAAGAGCTCCAGCATTGTGGACCACTATTGGATTGAATTTGGTTTCCAACATCTATACCACACTTTGGCTCTATTGATTAGTGTCATGGGAAAGAGCTTAAGCTTTTTCCACCCACTTTTAATGTTGTAAAAGGCACAAGCATCTTGGAAGGCTTGTAGATTATGTTATGGGTCCAAATCGTAGTCTCCCACAAATTTAGAGATATAGTTTATACCAAGCCTAAGTAAGCGACTCTCTTTACGATGCTTATGAGATATCTTAACTAGCCTTGTGATCTGCATCATGTTCTTAGTGGCTAAGAAGGATTCATTATCATTGGTCATGTTGTGATGAAAATTTCTATTTGGTTGATTGTGATGACTTTGCCTATGTTCATTGTGGTGTCTTTGATTTTGCCCTTGGATCCAATTTCTATCTTTATATTGACCCCGTAGTGTAGCTCTATCTTTATACCTACATTCATCTTCATCAGAACTAGATGTTGAAGAGGAAGAGGAAGATGAGGAACTCAGAGAATCATTATGGCTCCTATAGTTCTTCCCATGGTCCCTTAATTTATCTTTTCTAGGTTTAGAGGAGGTCCTAGGCCTTGAGGACCTCCTTGATTTAGGACTTACTCCATCTCCTCTAGGATTGTCTACCTTAAGTGAATGTAGTCTTTGAGTGTTGTTAGGGTGGTCATGAACATATGAAACACCTGCATGAGGTTGGTTACTCCAATTTTCTTCATCGTATATCTCATTATTTCTCCAATGAATGCCTTCACTATATAATGCATTATCACTTCCTTGTGAAAGAGACATTGTTGTTCATTTATGGTGTGTGTGATTTAATATTTTTTGAAAGATATATTGTTAATGCGTTTATAGTGATTATGTATGGTATAACTAATCTAGATAACTAGCACCATCCTTGGCAACGATGCCAATGATGAGTGGCGAGGTACCCCTATGTCCAACTATATGAATCACAAGCATTCATGTATGATCCAATTGAATTTTGTGGATGGCACTAGCTGTGCATCTGAATCATTATGCTTTGATCATAGTTTGTTGTCTTCCACTTGGACTAGTGGTAGCTTTGTCACATATGGTTTAGTCCAAAGTGGGGCATATGATAATTGATGTTGTTTGGCCTTATGCTACTCCTAATGATAATGAAGAAATCAATTATTTAAGCTAATTAACAATGGACAGTAAAGTCTAAACTAGCCTACGTGTAATGGGTATTTGTTCTTAATTATCTACACATGCCTTGAACTTTGTAAGACTACCACTAGGGTTACAAAGTGTACATCACTAGGCTCACTAGATGATACACTATTGGGTTACCAAGTAATCACACTTAAGTGCTCATGATTAGTCATACTCATTCCTCTTAAGAATACGAATCATAGAGAGAAATAAATGAAAATAATGACTAAGGAGAATAGGAAATAATTAAGTAATTAAAAGTACTAATAAATCTAAGTGGATGCTACAATGACAGAAGTAATCTCGATCTTTATTTTTGGTCATGTAATGTGTCTAAGTACGTCACACTTGAATAAGGGTGTTGTACAATTACAAACATCACATTGCGGGCATGCAATGAGAAATAACAAAATTGGAAATCAACAATCTATGAAAAAGCTGACTAAAATTTGAAACTAAAACTATGTCCCAACCATGCATCCAAGTGTTGTATTTATAAGCTAGCATAGAAGAGACGATATTGGATATTTGACATTGTTTATTGAGACCTAATATCACATATTGGATACCAGAGCTAACAAAATCATGACTCATCACTCTATATCAATATTTCATAACTAAAGTCATAAGTTTCCTTGATGCAACTATCTATTTTCTTGTGTAGCATTCATTATCTCCTTAGCATAATTAACTTTGTTCATGTGAATTAACTTCTAAGTATAAGCAATAAATTGACAAAGGGCTTTAAGTTCAAGAGGAAGAAAATCTAATTCTAAAAGTAAGATATCATAAGAAGTCTACATTTTCACTTGAAATTCACATACAAGAAATTGTTTTGAAACATGCTTTAATTTTTTCAAATTATGTGTGGAAAGAAAAGGTCCCTAAGCAACACCCCCATATAATAATATAGGTTGGACAAAACTACAAAAAAGTTTCCTTTTGATCTTCCATGTCAAAATTTATTTCCTAGAGCAAATAGAGATCACATGCCACTTGAAACTATATGATTAATAAAGGTATTCCAACAATAATTACTGGAAAATTTAACTCCAAAATATTTATAAGATTTACATATATCAAACCTTTTTTCCTCTAAGAAAAAANTGCTACAATTATTTCTTAGAGAAAATAAAACTCGCATGCCACTTGAAATCATTTGAGTAATAAGGATATTCCAACTATAATTACTTGAAAATTCAACTCTCAAATATTTATAAGATTCACATATATCAAGCCTTTTTTCTCTAAGGAAGAAATTTTAATTTCTATTTCTAGTACCACAAACTAGAATTTTAGTCTTACCAATATTAACTTTCATACTTGAATGATTGCAATAGTCATAGAGAATTTGAAGCATATAATTTAATCCTGTAGCTAATTTTACAATCAAGGCCACATCATTTGCAAAGAGAAGCATGTTCAAAAATAATCCATTCACTAACATACCATGATTAGAGACATTTTGCATTCATTCCTCCAATTCATTTATAAATATGTCGAAAATGGTAGGGAACAAAGGACAACCTTGTTTAACTCTAGCTATTGATGATTGTTCCTTCTTGAGTAAGATTAACTTCAATATGAATGTTAACTATCTCATAGATTCTTTTAGCATGAAAAAGGAGATCTTATAGAATTTTAATGTTATCCAGACTCTTCCAAAGTTTATCTCAAGCAATAGAATCATAAGCCTTAGAAAAACCAACAAAACAAATAAAAGTTGTATGGTTTGGTCTTTTTGCTTTCTCTAAACAATAATGCAAAGTTATTAGATTGTCTATAGTGGAATGATTCCTTCTAAAGCCTGCATGTAACTGAGCATGAAGACCTTGCATTTCTACCCATGAACTAATTTTATTCTCCAAAATAGTAGTCAAAAGATTAGTGAAAATTGAATTAATTACAATCAATTGGTAATTATTAAGAGTGATCTATCTCCTTTTTTTGAAAAGTAAGACTACTCAACTAGAGCATTAAGAGTGATCCAAACCATGTTGAAGTCCTTTATTAAGAAGATTGCAAGCTTCTTTCCACACCAATGGACCGCTCCATTTAAGAAGCTTTGTATATAATTTGTTAACATTAGTATCTTTCCCAAAAGATAATCTTTGAATTCTTGTAAAAATGTCATCAAGGGATAACTCAAGAATACTAGAGTTATCTTGCATAGTCAGGGGAGCTTCTCAAGGTCATTGAAGAAAGTTTGAATAGTAGACAAGGAAAAATCCTAATAATGTTTTTGTTTATCTCAAAATAAATTCCAAAAGCTCTTTGGATTTGAGTGAAGCTCATGAATCATTCTTTCCTACTCTTCTTTAATGAACTTCCTTTTCAAAAATGAACAAGATTTTTATAATTCTTCAACATTGAAACATCAAAATATGAGGCTATAACATCTTTATGAGCTATCACAATCCACATTAAACCAAGGCTTTTTTACAAGTAGGCTTCTTCTTAATTTGAACCTGAGCCACTATAGATAAAAGAACATTAGTTAAATCTACCTCATTATCATTATTGACCAACATATTAGCTAATATTGTTTAAACATCTTGATGAATTTCTTCTATGAGATGACAAGTTTTGTATTTCTTGGAATGAATATGATAAATTGAAGTAAGAATAGTAAATTTTAAGTAATGATGAGGAGATTCTAGAAACTTTTCCCCCACTTGAAAGGTTTTTACTACATCTAAATTATCATAAGTAGACAAGATAAGATCAATGCAAGAGTTACCTTGGTGCCCACTGATGGGACACGATATTGCATGGGCCGCGATATCGCATCCCTCGCGATATCGCGTACACGATATCGCATCCCTCGCGATATCGCGTACACGATATTGCGTCGTCCCTGACGATATCATGGTGTGCCATTATATCTATAAATAAGAGGCGGCTCTCCATTGTTTTCCATCCTAGGCTTAGACTGTACTGAAACTCTGGCAGTTTGATCTCTCTAGAGATAGAATATTTTCCATGTGCCCATAGTAGGAACTCCAAAGTGAACGGATCTTTATTCAAGTAGACATTGTACCTGAACACATGTTTGTGGACAACAATAAAGACGAACTTCTTGGATAAACCTTGCAGTGCATGGAATAGGATAATTAGGATTTTATTTATTGTTATTTATTGTTTATCATTTACATGCTTTATTAGGAATTAAATCTCTCTCAACCCTTCTCTCCTAGTTAAGTGCCTCAGTACGATGGCTTTGAGCACATGCGTTACGCGTGGTGATCCTAGCAACGACTAGCATTTGGTAAACACGGTTGCATTGGTTCAGGGTGTGAACAGTAAGTGGAAACGGATGCTGATGCTAGGTTAATTTAGACTTAGTTCGTTAGTTAGAGTTAGTCAATTAGTATCTCAACCCTTCACCTCAATAGCATAGGAGATAAAACATAAAAAGACTATAAAAATCATATACCTCAGACTTACTTAACTATACACCATGATAAATATAAGTAAGTCTTGGAAGATAATGAATAATTAACCTTAAGTGTTCTATG
>MNCI01005120.1:645830-715248 GCA_015680685.1 Gnetum montanum | reverse complement strand
TTTTATCCTCCATCAGGATAAATAGATGCGTTGCAGAGACTTGTAGGGTAACATAGTGTTACCTCCAAATCGTGCAGTCCCCAACATGCTTCTTCGTGCTTTGGCATAGATAAGCATGAAGAAATTATATGCTGAATATGTTGCGGTAGATTTTGACACAAGGGATTATCATCCCACAGAAGCACAATGTATAAGGGACTCAAGGCAGGAGAGCCAACATACACTATTGAAGGGAAAATAGGTCCCACACGTCCTAAGTGAAATCGGAGATGGTGAACCACTTATAACGGGTTCTCTATCGAAAGATGTTCCCCCTCCTAACAATAGTGAGGAGGTAGGGTATCAGAACCTATGCTCCACGATACACAACCCTAGTTCTGATCCCCGTGAATGTCAGCTATTCACTGAGGGAAAAACAACACATGACAAGGACGGGCACTCAGATCGTCATCACGATCGGGGTCGAAGCCATAGAAGAGAAGGTAAGAAACATTGTCATGGCGATGGTTCTCCTTCTTCTTCCCCTTCTTCACATCATTCACCCTCTCCTTCCACCTATGGGTGCAGCCATCAAGAGCATAATGGTGAGGATAGAGGTAGAAAAAATGAGAGACCTTGATGAGAGAGTTGAGAGAGAGGACAAGGGCATGAACAAAGGAAAAGTAGGGAACAAGGTAGAAACCATAGACATCATGAAAGAGATGATCATGATGAACCCCTACTTGCAACCTGAAGTATTCTAGACATCACAAAGGTAGTGAGAATCCCAACAAGGCATAAAAAAGATAGTCAGATCAAGCGCTTAGACATGAACAATATCCCACGCTTCAAAGGGGGATACAACGCAGATCCGCAAATCATTTACAGGCATTCCATGATGCCTATGTCTTGAAAAACATAGAGAATGGGTGATAGAAACTTAAGTTGTTTTCCAGGACACTCATTAAGGAAGTAAAGAGTTGGTATTGGTCCTTAGAATCAGAAACCATTAGGAGGTGGAGTACGATGTTAGAACTCTTCAACGATAAATATCAAACATACTCTAGAGTTTCTAACTTATGTAAGCAGATCCAGGGATGGAACCAAGGTACTCACGAACCCTTGGATGCTGCCATGGGCCACTACTATGCATTGTTACATCATTGCCTGGGCCATGGTTACGCACAGAGGGATCAACTCTACCACATCATGGATGGGCTAAGGTATGAAACTAGGAGAACCCTTGGGACTTATGCCCAACAGAGACTATTAGAACTGAGAGCCCATGAAGTTCATCGCTTGTTGGAACAAGTAGCAAAAGAAGAAGGTGAACTATGAAAAAGAGAGAGTGTGGAAGAATACAACCGTGAGCCCTCCCTTTGGAAGAAGGAAGTGAAATTTTGCGATGAAGAGGATGAGTCACCACTCGAAGAGTTGGTGAACAAGAAAACCTTGCCACTTCAGAAGCTAACAATAGAAGTATCGACTAAGGTAGATGAAGTATGGAGCTCCTTAGACAGTAAAATTGAAACTGTCCTAAAGATTGTAAAGGAGTCTAAGGAGGAACGAAGTAGTGACAAGAACAAGACAAAGCAGAGAGATTTAGGCCCTGCACGTGACAGGGGTAAGGGGAAAATAACTATCTCTGATGAGGTTGTGGACTCAGACACAAAATGATGGTGGATGTGAGATCTACCACTATGACCATCCTAAGGGATGTTGTCCAATCATCTCACATCTACAAGAGTCCTGGGTGTATGCCCTCAACTCGAGACTTAACTAACGACAGACACCCCGAAGGTTATCTTATCCCCAAGGTAACCCAAGGTAGTTCCACCAACCATTGATGTATTTTCCAGGTGGAACTCCACCAAAACTCATCAGATAACATCAGCAGTGGAAATACCCACAGTCATGGGGGATGCCACCGCCAAAACAAGAGTACCCTTACCAGTAGCCAGATCCTTATGGATACTACGTGCAGCAGCCGATTTCTCCAAGTGACTCCATGGATCACACAACTCCCCAACGTCACTACCAAGTTCAAGAGTACTTTAGAAGGACTCCTTCTCCTCTGGGAGATGCTCCATACCCATACCATCCTCCTAATCTGTCCGCACCTCTTCCTCTAGTAGTTCCCATAACACCTCCTGCTCCAAAAATGCAAGGGGAACTCCCCACTCAACGGTAGCCACGAAATGCTATGAGAGCTGTAAACATTCAACCCACTGCTGGTTCTAACAACCATAAAAAGAGAAGACATTTCTTCAGAATCAAAAGCCTAGACAAGCTCTCACAACAACAAGCGGTTGAGTTTGTGCATGCTCCTCCAACATACAAAGCTTCGGAGCTTCACGTACACGATTATGTTAACGCATACCGTAATCGACTGGATCAAGGTAGGCCACCTTCCCAGGAAACCCTCTGACCCTGGAAGTCCCTTAATATATCTACAAATCACTAGGAACAAACCACATAAGGCTCTTCTTGACTCAGGTTCCGGAGTCAACTTAATATCATAAGAAATGTATCAAGCCTAGAACTTGCCCCAACTTAAGAAGAGCAACATTCAACTAGAGTTGGCTAACCAGTCCATCATCATTCCCTTGGGATTGGTGAAGGACATAGTTATCATTGTGTGTGGTTGGTCCTACCCAGCTAACTTCCTGGTGATAGAGGTCAACAACAATGACGGGGACTTCCCAATTATAATGGGAAGGCCATGGCTGAGTATGATAGATGTATACCTAGGGATTCATGATCTTTTCTTGGAGATATCTAAGGTAAATATTTATGGAAAGATTGAGAAGAAGAAAGTTCCATGCATCACATACATTGATTCATCGAGTGATGACATGGAGGAATGCACAACATCTCCTCCATGCAACAGGTGTGTCCTTGATACTGTGAGATAAAGATGCATGTATGTAGAAACCACACAACTAGTAGTAGACACCCCGTGGTTGACAGCTAGTCGAAAGAGCAACTGACAAACATGCATGGAATGAACTAGGGAAATAACCCATGCCAACAACGAAGGCATAGATACCTTGGAATATGAGCGTCNCACATTTTTGTTTTACACGTTTTTGTTTTACATGTTTTTGTTTTACACATTTTTGTCTTACACATTTTTTTCTTACACATTTTTGTTTTACACATTTTTGTTTTCCACATTTTTGTTTTACACGTTTTTGTTTTACATGTTTTTTTTTACAATTTCTTTAACTTTTCTTGTTTTTTTTACAACATCGTTATACTTTTTTATTTTGTGTGTGTGTGATCCACCTTGTAAGTTTGTCATTTAATAAGTGTTCTTCACGATGGTATGAACTATTTTTCATATTGATTGCTAATATTTGATTTTTACCTTTAAGTCATAATGTTGTTACTAAGGTATGGTTATTTTGATATGATAGGCAATGAGTCCACTTCATCCATTCATCCACCAAGTTCTATGGTCTCTCTTGGCTTGGAAATATACAGTTCCTTTTTAATAAGAACTATAACGAATCAGTGACTGGGTATTTCTCAAACTAAGGAAGGACTCAAGGATTGAAAAGGGTATGACTTCAAGGGAACTTGATGCATTGGTGTTGGCCATTCTCTTGGGTGCTTGGATGTTTTCTTCTAAAGTTTTCTTACCATTATGATGTTACCCAATTATTGGAAAGCTGAGTAAATAAAAATAATAAAGTCGTTGCATGGTGTGGTTCTCACGCATAAACACATAAAACAAAAAAAAAGGAGAAAGAAAGAAGAAGTGAGAATTCAAAGCGCACCCCTTAGAAGAAATAATTATTTAGGCTACAAGCACTAGTTATGGAACTAAAAACGTTCCCTCTAACTAAGGCCCTTCTCGCTTTCCATTCTCTCTTCCTTGTTTTGTCGGAATGGTGGTGGCTCCTAGGTGAAGGCATTCTTGTCACTTCAAGAGGATGGCTTAGCCGAATGCATTGATGCAAAGTCACCGGATGTGGTTGGTTTGAGGCCAGAGTTGGAATGAGAGCTACTAAGTCACATTAATCATGAACTACACAAGAGGTTGTACACCACCTTGTTCTTGAGACTCCATTCCATTCTCTTCTCTCCATCCTTCTCTCCATTGTTCACCTCATTGCCGGTTATATCATTAGTGTATATTTTAGTTAATGCATTGTTTTTTTTTTTTGGTAAATTCTTGTGGTTAAGACTTTAACTCTTGTTCCAAATGACATTCCTAGAGCCTACGGACTCTTTGAATGTGGGTTTGTTTGGGCATTAAGGGCATGAGACTACTTTGGGGAGGACCCACTGACATTCCTATTTGGTTCACTAGTTAAATTATTTTCCCTAACATTTTTGCAATTAATTTTATTTTTTTCATTTCCATCTTGACATCCAGTTCATTGATGTTATAGTTGTCCCTTTTTCTTCATCTTTCTTGTTCCTTTTTCTTTCTCCATCCTATCGCTACAAGGGGTTTGCGATTAGTCATGGGGGTACGAGGTCCAATTTTTTCGATTCTCTCCTAACCCCTACACCTTTGGTAGTTGTCAATATTATATCTTCAGACTCGTATTAGCCATATCACAACTTAGCCAATAGAACTTTCATTAAGGCAAGGTATCATCTACATTGAAATTCATTTACCCTTGCTAATACAAAGATTGTGTTGTGTGTGCAGATGGCAATCATGCAACAACGGATTGGATCTGGAACGAACACATGGAATGGAGCAGTGTTGGAAGTAGCTATGCAAGGAGCAAGATCAATGGCGTGCTTACGGATGGACAATGAAAAACGCAATCTTGGCGTTGGCAGCAGCAACACTTCTTTCTCTCTCTCTTTCTCAACTGCCAAATGAGGCCTGATGTCAATGTAATAAGGTGTTCACTCTTGTTGTTATGAAAACTAGTTTTGTTGTGTCTTGTAATGATGATCTGTTCACATGTCATCCCATTAGTTCCATTTGAGTCAATAATGCCATACCTTCCCGATATTATTCTAAGGAACTCGAGGACAAGTTTTCGATATCGCATCTACGCGATATTGCGGTGCACTGTCATATCTATAAATAAGAGGCAGCTCTCCCTTGTTTTCCATCCTAGGCTTAGATCGTAGTTGATGAGACGCGACCTGCATGTGCCGCGATATCGCGTACGCGATATTGCGGCCGCCGCGATATCGCGTCTTCCCCTGCGATATCGCGTACGCGATATCGCGGTCTGCCGTCATATCTATAAATAAGAGGCGACACTCCCTTCATTTTCAAAATCCTGGCTAGAAGTAGCGAAGCTCTAGCAGATTGATCACTCCAGAGTTAGAATTTTTCCCATGTGCCCGCAGTAGGAGTCCTAGAGTGAACGGCTCTTTATTCGAGCAGCTTGTAACCTGAACCCAAGTTGTGTACGGCAATAAAGACGAACTTGATTGGATAAACCTTGCAGTACATGGTTTTATTATTGTTTATTTACTGCTTTCCTAGTGCGCACAAGTACAACTTGATTACGAGCATCTACGGACGTGTACGGCTAGTCAAGGAATCGGCTGCTTGTCGCAATGCATGAGTACGACTTGATTACGAGCATTGGCTGCTTGGTAACCCAGTAGCGTATTCCAGGATTCTGCGCTTGGTAATCCCAGTGGTAGTCCAATGTGTACGGCTAGTCAAGGAATCGGCTACTCATTGCTAGGCTAGAACGTGTGATAAGTACGACTTAGTTACGAGCACCCACGGGTGTGTACGGCTAGCTAAGGAATCGGCTGCTTATCACACTTAAGCTAAATAGGTGCCTCAGTACGACCACTTCGAGCACTTGCGTTACGTGTGGTGATCCCAGTAACGATTAGCGTTTGGTAAGCCACAGTTGCATAGTTCAGGGTGTGTCCGGTAAGTGGGAACGGATGCTGACGCTAGTTAATTTAGACTTAGGACATTAGTTAGAGTTAGCTTAGTTTCTCAACCCTTTCCTCTGATAGCATAGAAGATAAACCGAAAAATACCAAAAAAATCACATACCTCAGACTTGCTTAACCATACACCGTGACACTTACAAGCAAGCCTGGGAAGACAACGAACGATTAACCCCAAGTGTTTCTTGTGGTGTTAAGGCATTTAGTCTGTGGAGTTCGATCGGATCGCGCGTACACGCTCGTATTCATATGGTTGATTGTAGGGGTACCTCGCCACTCATCAGTAGTGAAACTCTAGCAATTTGATCTTTCCAGAGATAGAATATTTTCCATGTGCCCACAGTAGGAACTCCAAAGTGAATGGATCTTTATTCAAGTAGACATTGTACCTAAACACATGTTTGTGTACGGAAATAAAGATGAACTTCTTAGATAAACCTTGCAGTGCATGGAATAGGCTAATTAGGATTTTATTTATTGTTTATCATTTACATGCTTTATTAGGAATTAAATCTCTCTCAACCCTTCTCTCCTAGTTAAGTGCCTTAGTACAACCTCTTTGAGCACGTGCATTGCGTGTGGTGATCCCAACAACGACTAGCGTTTGGTAACCACGGTTGCATTGGTTCAGGGTGTGAATGGTAAGTGGGAACGGATGCTGATGCTGGGTTACTTTAGACTTAGTTCGTTAGTTAGAGTTAGTCAATTAGTCTCTCAACCCTTCACCTCAATAACATAGGAGATAAAACATAAAAAGACTATAGAAATCATATACCTCAGACTTACTTAACCATACACCGTGATAAATACAAGTAAGTTTGGGAAGACAACGAATAATTAACCTTAAGTGTTCCATGAGACGTGTAGTCACTTAGTCTATGGAGTTCGATTGGATCGCGTGTGTTATGCTCGTATTCGTATGGTTGAGTGTAGGGGTACCTTGCCACTCATCACCCACTAAAAGTGAAATAAGAGGAGGAAGGAAATTTGTTGATGCCATTAAGGATTAAAACCCCACTCTAAGAAATGAATACCCTTTTGATTTATCCTATGATCATCAAATGATCTTTTGTGAACTAAATAAAGCTCTTTACTAAAGTTTAATTGTGAATTTCAAACAAGCCTTTGTATTTGACTTTTCCCAATATAAGCATTAAAATCCCCAACAAAAAAAAAAAAACTTTACTAAGCTTGAAGAATTTTGCAACATATTGACCTAGGTACTAAAAAGGATGTTCCCATGAAAGATTAGCAAAATTGTAGATAGAAGAATCCTTGAAGTAAAATAACAAAAAGTAATATAAAGAACTCTAAAATGGCTTGAACGTGAACCCACAAATATTAGTTATTACCATCGACTTTGTGCACTTTAATGAACTAATCTTTGGAATTCTTAATTAAACAAGCAATACCATTAAAAGATCTACCCATCACCTTTGAATGCTTATTTCTAACAAAAATGATATGAAAACTTGGAATAGATACAATTGAAGATTAAAATCACTAAAGAAATTACTAGTGTCTAAATTAGTAACTTTATTAGCCAATGAACCTTTAACATTAAGGAAACCATATGTAATAGAAGAAAATTCCTCTTTTGGGGGATTTTCCCTCTCTTTGATGAATACAATATATTTATAGTTTAAGTAAGGAATTTTACCTTCAGCATCAGCTTATTTAACTTTTTGCCATTCTTCCTACCTTTTTACATAATCTTTTGGTCACACCTTCAATAATTCAAATGTTTTATCCTTTCAAGATACTTTGGGTATTCCAAATCTTATCTCTCCCACACAAATTAGAAAACTTAATAATAATCTACCAAGGTTTATCCCCCTTAGGACCAAGTATATTTTCAAGAATTATTAGGATAGAAGAAATGTACATTTATTTCATAAATAAATCTAGCATGACTTGCAAAAGATACTCACTCTGTTCTTAAAAAAATCTCACAATTCAAAGATTCTGAATTTTGTCACGTTTCCTTCATTTTCATGCATTTTCTCAATAATTTCATCTAAGATTGAGTGAAAAATTATTATTTTTTACTCAAAAAAATCTAAATTTGACTGCAAAGTATCCATATTTGTTTGAACTTGAGTTCTTCAACATTTGACAATGAATCTTTCAACTCTATAGTGGTTGGAATGGTTTCTATCTTTTCAATCATGGCTTCAACAATAAATTCTAATTGCATAATCCTAGATGTCATAGAGTTCAAAGTTGCAACCATGTTATTCCACTCCTTGTAAGAAATCATAAATCTTGCCATTGAAACCCTACTTCTTATGTTTCTTGGAATACATTACTTTCTTGGCCTTAGGCATATAAAATGTTGAATCCCAAATCACTAAAACATTGAAAGCCCAAATTAAATCTATGATCTACCATATCACCAAAATTGTTAAATTTCCAAATCACCAAAATCATGGAATTATTGAAACAGCTAAATTGCCAAATTAGATATGTATCCACCAAATCATCCAAATCGCTAAGATTGCTAAGTCACCAAATAACCAAAATTGCCGAATCACCAAAACATCAAATCCTGAAAGCCCAAAGATCTAATTAGACTATATACCTTAGGATGTACCTCTATTAAAATTATTTTGGAATTCCAAAATCTATCCCTTTCCCCTTCCCCTTCCCCTCTCCCCACCCTTCTCCCCCCTTCCCCCAATTCTTATAAAGTTCTATGTAGACAATATATCTTGGGGTGCACTTAAGTTTTAAATTATTTCGGGCTCCAACATCCCCCAACTAATTCCTAGGATTAATTCATATTTAACATTTAAGGTCTTACTACAATTATTTCTCTAGAAGTAGAACATGGGAAAACATAAGAATGATAACTGTTGGTCTTCTAATAACTTTCCTCACTACCTTTTTTTTCATTAGGTTATTTCTATTTCCAGTTCTCTAGTTCTTAAACAAATTTGGAAGACATGGTGCAAGCTCAATAAGTATCAGAATTATAATCATATTGTACTTAAAAAAGATATGCTTAAAAAAATTAGCCCATGGTGACTTCCTTTTAATAAAGGATCTTGGGCTACTAATTCCTTTATATTATGTCCCACTTAGAGAAGATTTGGTATCACTATAGTTTTTTGTCTACATATACATGATAGATAGATTACATGAAATGAAGCTTCTAGTCTCTATGGTTTGGATAGAAAGAGGAAATTTTTTTTAAAGAATTTAATTTCTAATCTTGAGAATTTATTTAAAGTTAACAATACTTTTAATCAAAATTTTCCAAATATTTTTTGGAGGGATGCAAGATCTATTTTTCATTTTAATTCCAAAGTTTCTTACAAAATTATTATAAAGAATGATTTTATTTTTAACAAATTTAATAAGGCTTAGAAAATGTAATTATCATCACACTTTTGGATGAAGAAAATAAAAGATATTTAGATAGCTCTTACCTTTCCTAAAATTCACACTTTTTTATGGTGCCTTATTTATCATGATCTTCCTATCAATACTCATCTTAAACATATGAGAATTACTTCTCCTCAATGTCCTTTTCATGAAAGTGAATACTTAATTTTTCATGTTTTTTTAGTATCTTGTTGCTCAATATGCTTGGAAATGGACATCTAGAATTTGTAATAACTTTTAATTAATCATTAATGAAGTTATTCTTGGTGATTAACCTTCTTTATTTATATTCTTTCTTTGCATTTGGAAGTATCTTTGACTCCTTATTTTTCACTTTATTTAGAAGCTTTTGTATGTGGTTTTTTAACAACAGTAAGAGCATAACTATGACTTTTCTTAAGGAGTTATATATCATATTTTAAAAGACATTACTTTTCAAGTGTAGTTTCAAGTGAAAAGGCTCTCGATGAAAGTTGAACAATGAATTTATTTTCTACAATATTAATTTATTTTTGTTTTGGAGGCTCAAGGATGAGAATCTTTCAACTTCTATTGCTATTTGTTAATTATTTCTAATTGATATGTTCTTTTATCTTTATAGAGATCTTTCTCCTTCTCTTTACAAATAACCCTTTAGTACAAAGTTAAAATCCATAAGTGCACTTCTAAATAAGGGCAAGGCTTGATCCTTTTCCTAATCCAAAGTGGAGGTTTTTTAGGATTGGTTGTAATGATAAAAACTTTAAAAATATATTCCTAAAATCATTGGGCTTTTTCTTTAAACTTTCTCTTCAATGATTTGATGGACATTAAATTTTTTAATATTATTATTCATATTTTTACTTATCCTTTGCCTCTTCTCTTGTTGTATCCTTGATAAATATGCTTCTCATCTTTGCTTAAGAAAAAAATCATAATTAATTAGACATTTAAATCATAAGTGTCTATTTCTCCATCATTTTTTTTACTTATCCCCTTGCTTGTAGCTCTTGGACTTGGTGTAGCAAGTATTTACATGGTTTTTAACCAAGATTAGATAAAGTTTTATTTGGTGATACTCCTCAACTTCAAGGTTTTCTACTTCATAGTTAGTGTTACTTTCATCCTCTTATTATTTACCCTATCTAGAAGTTTCGATATAATGTGGGTTTTCATAGAGATTCTCTAGCTAATTTTCTTCCTTTATCAATTCAAAGTGACATCATTTATCAGTTGATGCTTCAACTGAATTCTTAAATGTTTATCTTTGTAGTTTTCATTTTTATTGATAGGAAGCATTTAGTATGAAGTAAAAACCCATTTGGATGCTTCTAAATGAGGACAAGGTTAGATCCTTTTTCTACCCTAGAGGGGAGAATTTTCAAGATTAGTTGTAAGGATAAAAACCTATAAATGCATCCCCAAAACCATTGGGCCTTTCCTTTTTGTTGTTTTGGAGTTTCTACTCTGCTTCTCTACTTTTGTACTCTGAATCTAACTTTTTAATATATTTTTTGAGGTCTAACAACCTCCATAAGTGTTTTTAAAATAGATACCTAAGGCTTCTTAGATGTTCTAATCATTGAATTTTGATTAATTCTTAATTATTTTTAGTTGTTTTACCTTAGAACTTAGTTTGAGCGCCAAAAAAATTTTAAAATTGTTGATATTTTGTCCAAAACCACTAACTTATAGCTCTAGATTTGGAATGGTGGAGGAATAAGATGATTTAGTGCTTAAAACTCTCTATAATTTTAGTGGCAAAAACTTCCCTAGGCATGAGATAATAAAGTGTTATTAGAATAAAATTTTAATTTTTCTAAAGGTTTTACCCAATTTTTGTCATGTTTGAAGTGTCTAAGCATCTTAGTCTAGGCTAATGTTAAGGATCCATTCCCAAATTGCAACTATGGGATTATGAAATTATAGCACATATTAGCAAAAATAAAAAATAAAAAAAATTATTTAAAATTACAAGAAATTATCAAATTAAAAGGTTTGTGAGCTTCAAAAAAAAGAGAAAAATTTCAAAAAATTATGGGAAGTGTTCCAATGAGTATAAGATGATGTCATGAGCAACATGTAAGTGTTCTAATGATACAAAGTCAAAATTAATAGGAGTTGTCCAAGTGATTCCTTTCCATAATAGGCTTATACCCTTGTTACCCTTGAATAATCACTAACTAAGATGTTTGTAGGAATCCTAAGAGTCATATGTCAACAATAATAAAAAATCAAAAGAACACACATTAACAATGAAGTGTTAACCTAGTGGTAAGACTCTTTATTTGGAAGCTCTAAGTCATGGGTTTGATTCTAGTGGGCAATGTTGAGTTATAACGTTCTATTTGGACTATATATCTTAGGGTGTACTTATGTTTCAATTATTTTAAGTTTCAACACCCACCCTCATCCATCCAAATGAATGTTGATGAACCATATTTTATTTGGCTCTAATATCGAGTACTCGATATTAGAGCCCCAATATCAGGGCCCAAGAAGTGACGTTGGATATCTGATATCATAGGATGTGTGTCAACCTATAAATATAGCACTTGGACACACAGTCTAGGCATAAGTTTTTTCATAGCATAGCAAAGCTCTTGTAGTTTCTTTTCTTCAAAGTTAGAATATTTTCCAAAGTGCCCACAACAAGAGTCATTGAGTGTACATATCTTTATTCAAGCATTGTTGTACTTGAGCATGACATTGTGTGCGACAATAAAGATGAGCTTTATGATCAAACCTTGTAGCACATTGGCTAGCTTAAATATGTTATTTATGCATTTAATGTTTTATGTAATTTCATTTAATGCTTTCAAGTAATTAAGATAAAGTAAGCTAGATAGATTAAATAGTAGTTAATTAAGCACATAAATATGACAGCTTTAAGCATGTGTATGACGTTTGGTAATCCTAGCAATGCTTAACATTTGGTAACCTAGCAACATTATATGTGTTTAGGATGTGCATGGAAAGTGGGACCGAATACTTATGTTAGGATAGTTAGTTATTAATTAGCTATTAGATTAGTTAAATTGATACAAAAATTAAGTTTCAACTTATTGTTAATCGTAGATGAATAAAACATAAAATAATAAAAATCATGTGCCTCAATTAAACTTAACCATGCAACTAAGCTCCACAAGTGTAGTTGGGAAGACAATGATTATCATGATTAGATTTCACATCCTAGAACCAATGTACTTAGGAACTTAAAGTCTATAGAGTTTGATTAAATTGTGTGTGAACACTTGTGATTTATATGGTTGGACATAGGAGTACCTCGCCACTCATCATTGGTGCTATTGCCAAGGACCTTTAGTTTGTTACATGTGCTATCTAGGATTTAGTGGAAAATTATTCAAGATTATTGGAATGAATCCTAAGTCATATCATACTTTAAAATAACTACAATGACTATAAGAAGCACACTACATTTTTTGTCTCTAATACAAGATGTCTTCTTCTCACAAGAGTGGCTCTTTTTTCAAGTTTGATGAAGTAAATCAATAGGTGCCCTAGCAATATAGAGTGATATATGTTCATCCTGATGAGTATGTACCTAATTTCACCTTCATCCTATACCAAGATGAACTACTGTGATGGCAAAACATGGAGGGAAACATTGTGTTGCCACTTGATCGATCCATTCTTGTGATGCTCCAACAAATGTTTATGCGGTTGGGCATCCAAGGGATTCATGTTGAATATGTTGTGTAGGATAGTAATGCTGAGGATTATCATCCCATTGATGCATAACATCTGAGGGATCGACAACTAGAGCAGTGCTACGAATCTGTGAAGGGGAAGTGGTCTAATGATTTTCCATTCCTGATGTATCAAAAAGATGGTGGAGAACCCTTCTCTGGGGGTTTTCCATATAGAGAGACTCCTCTCTTTGACTTTGGTGAAGGATGTCAAAACTAGAACTTGTAGTCCATGATACATAATCCTGCTTCTGGTAAGAATGGATCCCATGACAAAGGAGGTTCCAAGGAGGAGAGTCATGGGAAGGATGGGGGCAAGCAACATGATCATGGCTACAACCATCAAAGAGGGCATGGTAGGCATTATGATGGTGCTAGTCCTCCTTCCTCTTCACCTTCATCATCATATTCTTCCTCTTTTAGCTTCAAATGTAATCATAGGGGGTGAAATCATGATGGAGGTGACCGACGAGATTGAGATGATCCTAAGGATCATTGAGCAAGTCAAGACCTAGGGCATAGGCATTCAAGAGAGGGCCATCACCACAAATGAAGGGGTAGCAGAGGGCATCATAGGCACTAGAATCATGGCCTTGGTGAGCCTTTTCTCATTACCTGAAGCATGCTCAACATTACAGAGGTAGTGAGAATTCCCACAAGGCATGCAAAGGATAGTTAGATCAAAAGGCTAAACATGAACAACATCCTCAAGTTCAAAGGGGAATATAACTCAGATCTACAAAATCACATTCAGGCTTTCCATGATGCTTGTGCCTTGAAAAATATAGAAAACGACTGGAAAAAGCTTAAGTTGTTTCCTAGGATACTCATTAAAGAAGAAAAAAGTTGGCACTGATCCTTAGAACAAGAATTCATTAAACAGTGGAGTACAATGCCTTAACTATTCAATGACAAATATTAGATGTACTCTTGAGTGTCCAACTTGAGAAGGTAGATCCAAGGATGGAAACAAGGGACACATGAACCCCTAGATGCCACCATGGGTTGATACTATTCCTTATTGCATAGATGTCTTGGCCATATCAAAGAAGAAAATTTGCCATATCATAGATGGGCTTCAATTATAAATGAGAACTCTTTAAGTTTATGCCCAAGGGTGATTATCAAAACAAAGAGCCCATAAGATCTACTAGCTGATCTAGCAAGTAGCAAAAGAAGAAGGAGAGTTGAGGAAACACAAAAGTGCAGAAGAATACAACCAAGATCCTTCCATTCACAAGAGGAAGGTTCTATTTTGTGACAACAAGGAGGAATCATCACTTGATGAGGTGGTGAACTAGAAACCTTGCCAATTCAAAAATTTACCTTTAAAATTTTGGCTAAGGTAGATCAATTATGGGGCTTTATGAATAGTAGATTTCAAGCTGTCCTAAAAATTGCTAAAGAGTCCATAGAACAAAGTAGTAATCATGACCATTGGAGGCAAAAGGAGATTGAACTTGCTAATTAGAGGAGTAAGGGCAAAATTGTTGCAGTAGAGGATGTTGCAAAAAATGAATTAGATGATGATGGTGGATGTGACATCTGATAATATGAGCATTCTAAGGGATGTTGTCCCATCATGTCACACTATAGGAGTCTAAGGTGCATGCTCTGCATGTATGAATATAAAAATACAAACACCTAGAAGATTGCCTTACCCTCAAGGCAATCCTAGGAAATTCCAACAACAACAACAATATTATCCAATTGAAATTACACTACAACTGTATGAGCAGTATCAATAGTGACAACACCCACAGTCATGGGCACTACCACTGCCAAGGTAGCAGTACCCTTATAGACAACCAGATCCATATGGATATTACGTTCAGCAACCCCTATCTCCATGTGACTTTTCTAGTCACTTTTCTTCTTTCCAACATCTATACTATCCTCTTGAATACTATCAAACTCATTTTCCACATTCAAGGAGGGATGCCACCTTTTGTCCTTATCCTCCTCCTATTTCTGCACCTATTCCTCCACACTCAACATAGCTACCACCTACTCCATTCATGTAGGATGAACTTCTAGCCTAGCTACAGCAACATAACTCTAACAGATCCGTTAATCTCCAATCGATTTATCAACCAAGTGGTTCAGACACTAGATCACAAAAAAGACCTTGTTTCTGACCCAACATCCCACATAAATCCTCACATACACCTACAGCTGGCAATCCTACTTCTCCATCTCTCTTTGCATCTAGTTTATTCAAGTCTCCTTCAAACCAAATATCACCTAGAATCCATACTGTTATGCTAATTCATGCTATATCTAATTGGATTTGGATTGGAAACCTTCCTAGGAAATTAGCTAATCTTGGGAGTCTTCTTATTTATTTACAGAATGCTGGAAATGAACCATTATAGCTCTTCTTCATTTAGGTTTTAGTGTGAACTTTATTTCTCATGAGATGTATACTATTTGGAACCTATTGCCTCTTAAGAAGAGTAATATCTAATTAGAATTGGTAGACCAGTCCATTATTGTTCCATTGGGACTAGTAGAACACATTGTAACCACTATCTGTGAGTGGTCCTATCCTATAGATTTCCTAGTAATCAAGGTTGAGAATTATAAGGGGGACTTTCCAATCATTATGGAAAGGGCGTGGCTAAGTACTATTGATGCAAGAATGGACATAAGAGATCTTTCCATAGAGATATCTAAGGAAAATGCATTCAAAGTAGATATTTAAAGGTATTTGTATGTAGTAGCCATAAAACAAGAGAACACCAAATGATTGACTGCTGATCCTAAAAGTAGCATAATGTGCATGGAACCTACTAATAGCCTAACATGTGGATATGTCACAGGCATGGATGAATTGAAGTAAGTTAATCACCAACTCCCTAATAATGCAAATGATGATACCTATTAGGGAGAGTTGGAAATTCTTGAACATTTTAAATAAGAGCCCCTTGAGTTAAAAACTTTATCTACCAACATGGAATATGCATTCTTGCAAAATGGGAAGCCAGTAATAATCAATGCAAATCTTACTCTTGAATAGAAATAGATGCTGTTGAATGTGGTTAACAAATGGTCAATAGCCTTTGCTTGGTCATATCCTAAAATCATAGGGATTGATCCTAGGATATGCCAACATCGTATCTACACTGATTCAGCCATGAAGCTAAAGAGGTAGCTATAGTAACATTTAAACCCAAAATTAAAGTAGATTGTCAAATAGAAAATCAAACAACTCCTTAAGGTGGGGTTTATCTATCCCATTGTGGATAGTGATGGGTTAGCCCACTCGTGGTTGTGCCAAAGAAAGGTGGCAAGTGATAGGTTTGCATCGATTTTTGGTTGTTGAATATGACAACATTTAAGAATCATTTTTTGTTATCATTTATTAATCAGGTGTTGGACACCATATCTAGGCATTGCTATTATAGTTTTTTGGATGCTTATAGTGGTTATAACTAAATCTAGATCATGCAAGAGGACCAAGCTAAAACAACATTCATGAGTCCTTAGGGAACTTTTGCATATCGAAAGATGCCATTTGGCCTATGCAATGCCCCTACTACATTCCAATGCTTAGTTTTAAGTATTTTGCAATGGCAGATCAATAGCAAGGTGGAAGTCTTCATAGATGAATTTTCCACCTATGAAGCCACATTTGAGGAAGCCTTGGACTGCCTTAAGCAAGTACTCAAAAGATGTGTGGAAACAAATCTACAACTCAATTGGCAAAAGAGCCATTTGATGGGCTAGGAGGGTAGTGTATTGGGGCATAGAATCATGAGCAAGGATTGAGGTCAATCCCAAAAAATAAAGATAATCCAAGGAATTACCCATCAACCAAAAACTGTCAAAGATGTTTAGTCATTCCTTGGACACATTGGCTACTACCAGGGATTCATAGAGAATTTCTCTAAGATTGCAAAACCATTGGTCAAGCTAATAAAGAAGGATGCTCCATTTTTTTAGACCAAGGAATGTGAAAAAACATTCTAATATCTGAAGAAAACAATTTTGGAAACTCCAATTCTATAGGCACTCGACTAGTCCAGACCATCTCATGTTATGACAGATACATCAAATTACACCTTGGGAGCTATGCTTATGCAGTTGAACAACAAGAAACATCCATATTACATCAACTATGCAAGCCAAAGCATTGTGGGTACAGAACTAAACTATACCACCACAGAAAAAGAATTAATGGTAGTGGTGTTTGCTTTAGAGAAGTTCAAGTACTATGTGCTTGGATATAAAGTATTTGTGCACACTAACCATAGTGTGACTTACTTCCTAATGAATAAGGCAATGGTGAGCCCCCGTGTCATACAGTAGTTGGTGATCTTGCAGGAATTTGATCTTATGATGATATATCAAAAGGGAACTAAGAATGTGGTTGATGATCACTTGTCTCACTTGCGATGGGACAACTAATGAGTGGCGAGGTATCCCTACACTCAACCATACAAATATGAGCATTTCACGTGTGATCTAATCGAACTCCACAGACAGACTAGTTGTGGTATCTAAGATAGTTATCCTTAGGTCGTAGTTCTCTATCTTCCCACCTAGACTAGTATTAGCTTTTTCACGTATGGTTTAGTCCAAAGTGAGGTGTATGATGTGTTTCTATGCTAATTCTACTCCTAAATATGATGGAAAAATAATATTAACTAAGCTAAGAGAGAGAGGGTGAGAGAGAATCTAAGCTATCCTAAGTGCGATGAGCATCTGTTCCTCAATCATCCATACACATCTTTTACCTCATGCAAAACTACCACTGGGATTACCAAGCACAGATCCTAGGTACGCTATTGGGTTGCCAAGTAGTCACACTTAAATGCTCATGATCAAGTCATACTCATTCCATGTTTAATAGGAGTTTAGGGTAAAGAGATGTTAACTACAAAAGAAATAAATAACAATAAAAATTAAATAATTAAACTAAGTGAATGCTACAATGATGAAGTAATCTCGATCTTTATTTTCGATCATGTGCATGTCCAAGTATGTCACACTTGAATAAGGATGCCATACAATTACAATCACCACACTGCAGGCATGCACTAAGAAATAATTCTAACTCTAAGAAGGAAAAATTGCAAGAGTTTTTGTAAGGAACTAAGAACTAGCTCCTAGAACAAGGAAAGATGCCTCTTATTTATAGAAATTGAGGCAAGCCACGATATCACGTACGTGATATCGAGGGTCTGATAACTGGGCCTAACAGACCATATCTTGTATCAGGGCTCTGATAACTGGGCCTAACAAACCATGACTCATCATATCCCCATGACTGAATAACAACTCGTCCTCAAGTCAAAGAAAGTGAGGAACAAGTTCAATTGATTACATAGTGGATAGGTATGGGATTATTGACTGACTAGGAATTTATTCATGTTGCAGTGTGGAGTCAAAACAAAATTGAGACACAACACAAAAGAAAATCCTATGATTACAAAATTGGATGGAACTCATGTAGTTCCTAGTGGCGGTGGCTTCTCCATGTGTGTCTTTCCCTTTTCTTGGGCTCTAGGTCTTAGGATTTGATGGCGTTGAAGTATGGCCTAGAGTTTCTCCTTTTGTAAGGCTTTGAGTGCCTTGGCATGCATGTAAGTTTGCGCTTGTGTCAAAGAGGCATCCTAGTCAGCCTTCTCTTTTTCTTCCTCCACCCTTTTATTCTTTGTCAACTGTTTATTAAGTTGCTCGGTTCTGAAAGTGTCTAGTTGGTTCTAAGCAACCTTTGGCCCTATATTCGAAAGGTTTAATACTTTTGAAATGGCTTGAACAGAGAAATCAACAATCACACCACAATTGTTAACTATGGTGCCTTCTTCTTTATTGTGCCAAAATTGGTACGTTTCCCCTAAGTACCCTTTGAGGTGATCCCTAACGGCCTCCGGAGAAAATTCTGCAAAAGGTCCAAAGTTTAATTCCATGATCACTATAGTGAATATGGACCTTTCATGGATGGTCTGAACACAATCCTGGGGCAATGTGGATATCATCCCTATTCAGACGCTGCAGCAGCTCCTCCTTCCACCTACCTTGATTGTACAGTAGCAGGGTCTTCTTGGTGGATACTAAATGATTGTTCCTCCTACTCTGCATGTTGTTCGACAGGAACTTATCCTTCACCTCTCCTAGGTCATTTGAGCACACCTTAAGCAGGACCTTCCTGTTGTCCATGTTTCGCGGTCATCTGCAATCACACGGGGCCAATCGTTAGTAAGGTTGTTACCAAAGTTAGGTTATACCTTATTGCTTGCCTTAATAGATTTACTTTATTTCCATGTGATGTTAATTATTGGAAGAACATGTTCTCGAAAGATTATAATGTTGAGTCCTCTTTGCTTAGGTGGTTTCCAAATTTAATTTTTTGGTATAGCTAAGGGGACGAAATTGTTTTTGACACATTTTATTCTTAATTTTACAAAAAATTACCCTTAAAGATGTCTTTCGGGCGATGATGAATTTCAAAAAATTTATGCGCTATTTGACATGTGCCCCTCCTCCATGACTAAGCTGAACACTTTGGGTTCAAGTAGGTTCAAATGGAATGAAAATCAGAGTACCAGTGAGCAAGTTATGGATATGAAAGCAAGGGATGCATAATTGCGTGTCTTAGAGAGGAATTTGAAAAACTTCCCCTGCGTGAACAGTTGCAAATGATGTTGATTAGCATAAGGGGGTCATGTATATATATTTTCATCAAAGTTAGGGTACTTAGAGAATGTACCAAATTTTTAATTATTTTTTGAAATTAAAGGATGTAAACTAAGGACATTTGGACAATTGTTAAAGGGTTCCAAGGTAATTCAACTAGTTCTAAAGGCACGAAAATTATGATGGTGTGGAATTTCTCAATAAGGATCTCGAATGGTAGAGAAAAAGGCTATGTGATGGTTCATAGGAATGTTGAATCAGAGGGATAGTAATAAGGGAAAGAAAATCATTGGCAATATGCTAAGGGTAATAAATGGTGTGTGGAAGATGGGTTATGAGTGCAAATTACAAAAATTATGCAAGTGGATTTTCCCCAAAGTAGGTTCCAACCTTTAATGCCCTTGCGTAACCACACTTAAAAGTGTCTGTGGGCACTCGAAGGGTTAAATGTAATCCACACTAATTCCACAAAACACACACATGTAAATATCATCGGAATGAGGTAAGAATGCTATGTTACACATGACACAAGCTACAATTACAAGAACAATGAGATGAGATGAACTATAGAAGGGATTGTAGAGATTAGGACATGAGGTAACTGACCCAAGGCATAGTGAATCTTGTGTGTAAAGCATGATTGATGTGTCATTAACCCATTGTTCCATGATCAGGACCAATTCCATTCCTCTGATTAGTGACACCACATTGTTTCATCCCATGCTGAGCGACTATGAGAGTACTAGAACAATAAGGTGTAAGATCACTTGGCATTTTGTTCAAGGGAGGAGTGATTTTTGTTTTTTGGCACTTCCTTTGTTTTTTTTCTTTTCGATTGCTGAATCTAGAGAAGCTACCAACCTTCAGGCATGGATGCATGTTTTTCCAGTGGGATCCCCTAGAATAGCATTGAATTTTTAAGTGCCTTTTGATTACTCTTACTCCCATTTTACATTAGATCTACAAGGATCTTAGTACAACCACGTTGCATGACAACTCCCACAGTCACCAAAGAGAATCTGCAAGTCCCCTTGATGTCACATCCTAATCATTCCCTCTTGGTCCATCCTTCTTCATTCTGGGTACAATGAACACAAAATTAATTTTAAGTTTTAAAAATGTCAAGAATATCACTGTACCCTCGATCAGAACCTCTTATTTGTCGAATGGATGAGTGGGTGTAATGAGCTCATTGTCCACATAATTGATCACTCAAGACTCAATAACATAGAACACACCTCAACCAACGGGGGGGATGAGTGTTTTATTCATAGACGAGATTACTTATAAAAATGTAAAAAGAAAAAAAGACAAAAAGATAAAACAAGAAATTGAAAAATGAAAAACTGGAAAACAAAAAGTTGTAAAATTGAAGAATATTTATTAATCTTTCTTGTTATTAAAATGGGGGATATCCCCCATAACTAAACGGTTGAGGATGGAAAAGATTAATAAATGAAAGATGAGGATCCTTGCATGTTGGAAATATTGGGACCTGGTCATACTTATCCCATCGGGGTTCACACACCTAATTATAGTAAGCATAGTGGGGCAATTTATAAGATGTAGTTTCTGGATAATGTGTTGACCCACTATGATAATTGGGATCATTAGATGGTATGCAAGGATCAAGATGTCGTCCTTCATGGTTGTATTCATTGGGCCGTATGGTTGTTGGAGTGTTAATTGGTGGCCCTGATGAAGTAAAATGAGGCGTTGGGTTTGAAGAGGAGGATGCACCACATTGTTGGACTTGTGCTGACTTGGAGGATGCAGTGGCCTTGGAATTGTGTTGTCCCTTCCTAGGGTCATTTCTAAAGAAGGGACACCTTCGATGTTGTTGAGGTCTCTCATTGCTGTTGGCAATAGTATCACAAGTAACGTTTGGGGGTTATTGCTATGGTGCAGACACCTTAGGAATAGTTGGTGGCAATGTAGAAGGAGGGAAATGATGAGAATGTTGAAAATTAGGAGAAGTGTAAGGTGCACAAGGTGGTGGTTGTGTTGAGGACATGGGCTGATAATATGGAGGAGAATGATAATGCGGTGAGATAGAGTATGTTTGCCCAGTTGGAGTAATAGGGTATTGGACTAGATAAGCATTTGGATTCAGATGATATGAAGGGTGTCTCCAGTTTAGGGGTGGCTTCCCCCATGACTATGATTGTTTCCACTGTGATCAAACACAGTATCTTTGTATGAACTCGGAATGTAACATGATTCCCCAATGCTCATATGACTGTAACAATATTGGGCATTGGCCCTTGGGGTGATCATATAGGAAAATGTTGCATTCATACGTGTGATTGGTAGTTGAGCTCTTATTTTTCTTATCCCTTCTTTCCGAATGTCTAATGATATTTTGTCCTGCTTCTCGGGTTGTCAAAACTCTGTCTCCAATAATATCAATAAATTATCCACACTTTTTATGTGTCTATTCCAACATCTTGTTGATCTTTGCCTCAACTTCTGCTAGTGATTGTTGTGTTGGCAAAGATGATTCTTCCTCCTTGAGATAGGTTGGTTTCTCCTTTTTGTGATTATGAACCTTTGTTAAGTTGAGATTCTAGTCTTGTTGATGTTTTTCAACACTCTCCCATCTAGCCATTTCTACTTCCTCTTTTGCTACCCACTTAATAAGCTCTTGTAATTGATGGGTTCATAGTTCATATAGTTGTCCTTGGGCATACATCCCTAGGGTCTTTCTTGTTTCATCACAAAGCCCATCAATGATATGGTACATTAGCCTTTCTTCAAAGAACTCATGGCCTAGACATTTGTTTAACAGTGCATACTATATTTCTAAGGCCATGTCCAAGGGTTCATGTTGTGCTTGTTTCCACTATTGGATTTGTTTCCTCAAGGCTGACACTCTTGTGTAGGTTTGATATCTTTCATTAAAGACTTATACCATTGTTGGCCAACGTCGTATTGAATTTGGTTTTAACGATCTATACCATACTTTTGCTTGGCCAACGAGTGTCATAGGGAAGAGGTTGAGTTTTTTCCAACCGTTATCAATGTTGTTTCATGCACAAGCATCATAGAAGGCTTGTAAATGTTGATGCGGATCTAAGTCATAGCCTCCTAAGAAATTAGGGAAGTTGTTTAAATCGAGCCTGGGTAGACGGCTCTCTTTACGATGCCTACGGGAGATTCGAACAACCTCTTACATTAGGCTTGTAGTGGCTAGTAGGGGTTCATCGTCATTAGGTAAATATGCTTTCATGTGTTGGAATGATGTTTCCTTTTTTTATGTTTATAAGAAATTTCCACTTCGGATTGCATACTCCAATCTTCATTGTTGGATAATTCATTGGTTCTCCAATGAATTGCCTCACTAGATGTGGCATTATCATAGTCTTGTAGAAGAGGCATGGTTGTGAAATTGTGTGTGAATTTATATGTGAATTTTTATAATTATTTCTTCCTAAAAGATATATCGTTAATTCCTATACAGCGACCTTGTATGATATAACTAATCTAGATAACTAGCACCATCCCCAACAATGGCGCTAATGATGAGTGGCAAGGTACCCCTACACTCAACCATATAAATACGAGCATTTCATGTGCAATTCGGTCGAACTCCACAGACGGACTAGTTGTGGTATCTAGATAGTTATCCTTAGGTGGCAGTTCGTTGTCTTCCCACCTAGACTAGTATTAGCTTTGTCACGTACGGTTTAGTCTAGAGTGAGGTTTATGATGTGTTTCTATGCTAATGCTACTCCTGAATATGATGGAAAATAGTATTAACTAAGCTAAGAGAGAGAGGGTGAGAGAGAATCTAAGCTAGCCTAAGTGTGATGAGCATCCGTTCCTCAATCATCCATACACATCTTGGACCTTGTGCACGACTACCATTGGGATTACCAAGCGTAGATCCTAGGTATGCTACTGGGTTGCCAAGTAGTCACACTTAAATGCTCGTGATCAAGTTGTACCCATTCTGCGTTTAATAGGAGTTTAGGGTAAAGAGATGTTAACTATGAAAGTAATAAATAACAATAAAAATTAAATAATTAAACTAAGTGAATGCTACAATGATGAAGTAATCTTGATCTTTATTTCTGGTCATGTGCATGTCCAAGTACGTCACACTTGAATAAGGATGTTGTACAATTACAATCACCACACTGCAGGTATGCATTGAGAAATAGTTCTAACTCTAAGAAGGAAAAACTACAAGAGTTTGGGTAAGGAACTAAGAACTAACTCCTAGAATAAGGAAAGTTGCCTCTTATTTATAGAAATTGAGGTAGGCTGTGGCTGCAATATCGGGGGTCTGATAACTGGGCTTGACAAACTATGACTCATCAACAACAAAGAGGAGAAAAGCCCATTGTCTAATTTATTTCCTGATGAACTCCTCTTTACCAAGGCTATAATTGAACAATTTCCCATTAAGCCTAAATGGTACAATGGCATTCTCACCTATCTTCTCAATCAAGAGATGCCACAAGGGTTGGACCACTAGAAGAAACAAAAGTTTCTTCACTAGGAAAAATGCTTCATGGAAATCAATGGGCACCTCTACAATGTGTGCACCGATGACCTAGTTCATTGGTGTGTCCCTGATGTTGATTAATTGCACATTCTCTAGGATGCTCATGAGGGTCCTTGTGGGGGAAACTATGCTAGGAGACATACAACCATTAAAATCTTAATGGCAGGGTATTATTGGCTAATAATTTTTAGGGATGCTCACCAATTTATCCACTCTTGTGAATGTAGCCAATAAGATGGTGGAATGACTACTCAAATGGAGGAACCTCAGTAGTGGATTCAACCACTAGAACCTTTGACATCTAGGGCATTAACTTCATGGGTTCCATCACGTCCATGTTAAATGGAAAGGCATTCATCATAGTTGCTATTGACTATTGTACAAAATGGGCAGAAGCAGTAGTCGTCATTGAGTTTACATCTTCTATTGCTGCTCGATTTTTGCAACAAAATGTTCTAAATAGGTTTGGCATGCCACGTGCATTAATTTTTGATAATAGAACTCACCTTATAGGCACCACCTTTCGAAAGCTTATGCAACGCTTGGGGGTTGAACATAAACTAACAACATCCTACCACCCTGAAGACAATGACCAAGTTGAGGTCACAAATAGGGGAATCACTAAGATCTTAATGAGAAAAATTTGCAAATATAGGAGAGATTGGAGCACAAAACTCAACGATATCCTTTGGACCTACCTCTAAACATGAAAACTCCCTATAGGTTACACTTTCTATTAGCTAGTGTATGGAAAATTGCCAATTCTTCCTATTCAATCTGAGCTCCATACACTTTTAACAACTTGTGACATTAACCTTGACTTAAGTCTAGCACAAAATGAAAGATTAATGAATCTCAACTTGCTAGATGAAAATCGATTGGTGGTCCTATCATCTAATGAGTTACATAAGGCATTTAACAAAAAGAGCCATGACCTTAGAATTAGGAAAGTCAAATTTGAACTAAGAGATAAGGTCCTCTACTGGAACCCTACACACATGCCTCAATGAATTAAGTTCTAGACATTGTGGAAAGAACCAACTTTCCCTTTTGGGGCCATGTTGATCTACAAATCCTAGAGCCTAGAGAAGAAGCAATTGGTCAATACACAACAAGTCCTAAGCAAGCCAATGCAATAAACACCTCGTCAAATGGACAACCATGTTCAGTCTTTTGGATCTCTTCCTTTCAACTTAGGTGCGGGAGATGGCCATCCATGCTAACTATATAAGCAGCTCCTCAGTTTCTCATTTTTTTACACATTTTTGTTTTACATCTTGTTATTTTTACAACATTTTGTTTTATGCATTCTTTATCTTACACCTTTTTATTTTATGTTATTAATTTTTTCCAATTTTTGTTTTACAACATTGTTAGTATGTTTTATTTTTCTTAAATATTTTTTTTGCACTTTCTTATATAATTTTCTTTATTTTGGTGTGATTTTCTTATTTTTGGTATGATTTTCTTATTGTCTTTTAATAATAACATGCCTTATTGCCAACTAGGTATAGTGTGGTTTATTTGATGTGGGCATGTGCTATTTAGTGATTTAATTGTTGGTGTCTAGATTCCAGCTTTGAATTTTGTTACTAATAACTATGACATGATTTCTTTTTCATGAAATAGGCAGTGAGTCCGTGACATCCACCCATCCACAAACTCTATGGTTTTCCTTATTCTAGAAGTATGATGTCCTTATTTCATTTATAAAACTTTAATGAACTTATGACCTTAGTAGTTTCCAAATTTGGAAAGGATTCAAAGGTTTGAACAAGGTGTGACTTCAAGGGTGCTCAGTACTCTTTGTGCATTTTTTCTTACTTGGATGCATGTGTTTTTTCATGGATTTCTTACCATTTTATGTCAACCAATAATAGGAAGTTGAATAAGTCTTTGCATGGTGTGGTTTCCATTTCAGAAAAAAATGATGGAAATTCAAAGCACACTCCTTAGAAAAAATAGATGGGATACAAGCATTAGTTATTGGACTAGAAAGACATGTTACCCATGCCTAAAGGTTCCCTCTAACTAAGGCCCTTTCTCACTTCATGCTTCTCTTTTGTTCTTAAATAAGGAATGATGATTGTTCTGTGGGAGCACTCTTGTGTCTCAAGGAGGTAGATTGGTCTTAGAGTGGTGATATGAAGTCACTAAACATAATTGGTTTTGGTCTAGACTAAGGATGGATTTTATCAAGTCATTTAACCACAAAATTCACAAGGAACTTCATGTACCCTGAATTGGGAACTTCATTCCACTCTCTCTCTCATCCATCTATGCTTTTCATGCCTCACCTCACTATTGGTGTTCATGTTCTTGTTTGATGTCTTGGTTTGATATGTCAAAATTCCTAGGTAGTTTCTTCCAAGTTTTTGTACTTAACTTTCCATAACCATTAATCACCCATGAGGCCCACGAACTCTTTGGTCTAAAGTCACGCAAGGGCAACAAGGGCATTTTCCTACTATGGGGAGGACCCACTTGCATATCTTTTGGTTGGGTTAGTTAAGTTCTTTATCCTTAAACATTCTCACAATCAAATTCTTTTGTGTGCCTCATCAATGACATCCAATTATATGCATCTTCACAACGTTTTTCAATGAAATCCTCTTTTTTCTTATTATGAATTCTTTAACCCTCTTCAAGTATTTTCTCATGTTTAGACTTTTTAGAATTTAATAATGGACCACTTATCCATTCCACCCTATTTTTCAATATTCTTGCTAACACTATTAAAGAAATCAACCCACCATAATCACAACCTAGCCAAGTGTAACTACCAACGAGATAAGGTACCTAATAGCTATACATTACACATTGCACATTAATCCACGATTTTTTTGTGACTATAGTGAGAAGCGTGGATTGGAAGTGGGACTATCTTCACCAAAGGATAAGCAGCACCACCATGTGACAAGGATCCTTCATGATTATTGAATCTTCACCCTCTCTCTTTAGCTACCAGAGGAGTTGGATGTCAGTTTTTTCTAGGGTGTTCAATTCTATTGTCATGAACATCCAATTTTGTAAAAATTGTAAATTTGGACACTCGGGCACTTGCAATTTGTCTATTCTATCTAAGTTAGTTTGCATGTTAGTCAATAATTCGATACCTTTTCAATATTTTGTAAAGTACCTGTTCCACCTTTTGTTCACTCAAGGACAAGTTTTGATTTAATCATGGAGGTATGATGAATCATATTTTGTCTAGCTTCAATATTAGGTATATGATATCAAAGCCCCGATATTGAATACCCAATATCAGAGCCCAAAAAGCGATGTTAGATATCTAATATTGTAAGATGTGTGCAACCAATAAATATAGCGCTTGGGCACATAGTTTGGGCATAAGTTTTGTCATAGCATAGCAAAGCTCTTGTAGTTTATTTTCTCTAAAGTTAGAATTTTTCCAAAGTGCTTTCAATAGGAGTCATTGAGTGTATGGATCTTTATTCGAGCACTATTGTACTTGCACAGAAGTGTGTGTAGCAATAAAGATGAGCTGTATGATAAAACCTTGTAGCACCTTGGCTAGCTTAAATATGTTATTCATGAATTTAATGTTTGGTGCAATTTCATTTAATGCTTTCAAGTAATTAAGATAATGTAAGCTAGCTAGATTAAATAGCAATTAATTAAGCACATAAGTATGACTACTTCAAGCATGCGTATGACACTTGGTAATCCTAGCAACGCTTGACATTTGGTAACCCAACAACATTATACATGTTTAGGATGTGCACGGAAAGTGGGTTTAGATGCTTATGTTTGGATAGTTAGTTATTAATTAGTAATTAGATTAGTTAAATTGATTCACAAATTGAGTTTTAACTTGTTGTTAATTGTAGATGAATAAAATATAAAATAATAAAAATCATGTACCTCAATTACACTTAACCATACAAATAAGCTCCACAAGTGTAGTTGGGAAGACAAAAATTATCACTATTAGATTTCACATCTTGGAACTAGTGTACTTAGGGACTTAAGGTCTACAGAGTTTAATCAAATTGCATGTGAACACTTATGATTCGTGTGGTTGGGTGTAGGGGTACCTCACTACTCATCAAATGCATATTAACAATGAGATTTTAGCATTATGGTAAGACTTGTGATTTGAAAACTCTACAATATGGGTTTGACTCAAGTGGGAAATATTGAGTTATAAAATTCAAATTGGACTATGTGTCTTGAGGATAAATATCATTAGAAAATGTTATAAATGTTTACCTTAGAAATTAGTTTTGAATATGCTATTAAGGTAAGGAAAGAAATGAATGTAAAGAGGAGTCAAGAGATGATCATAATGGATCTTAGATGTAATACATGATTAATCTAATGACCTTACCTATCTATTTAGATTTGACACCAAGACTTACCTCATTCCAAGTACCTTCAATAATAAGGTATCAGCCTACTCTTAATTTAAAAGTGCCAAGTAATGAGTTTAATTCTAATGGGAAATGCTTAGTTATAAAAATCCTAATTGGACTATATATCTTGGGGTGTACCAATATTACAATTATTTTAAGGTTCCAACATCCTCCATCTAGCCTATATTCTCACATGTGTTACATGCCCTTTTAGTTCATGTTGAAGTTAGTCCAAGGGATTTTAGCCTTGAGAGTAGCTTACCTTTAAACATGGGTTACATGGAATGAATAGATGGATTACATGGAATGAAGCTTCTGGCCTCTATCATTTGAATAGAAAGAGGAAAAATATTTTGAAAGATTAATTTCTAATCTTAAGAATTTATTTAAAGTTGCCAGTAACTTGCATTAACCTTGTCCAAATATTTTTTTGAAGGATGTCAAATCTATTTTTTCTTTTCATTTAAAATTTTCTTATGAGATTATTATAAAAAATGCTTTAATTCATAATAAATTCAATAAGGACTAGTAAATGCAATTATTATCACACTTTTGGATGAGGAAAATGAAAATATTAAAGAGCTCCTACATTTCCTAAAATTGATATTTTTATGATATCTTATTTATCAAGTTCTTCTTATCACACTCATGTTAAACATATGAGAAATGGTTTTTCTTAATGTCCTCTTTGTAGAAGTAAGACTCATTTTCTCAGTTTTTTTTTGAGTGTCTTATTACTCAACATGCTTGGAAATGGACATCCATAATTTGTAACTTTCAACCATGCACTAATGAAGTTATTCTTCATGATTAATTAACAATGAGGTATTGGCCTAGTGGTAAGACTCTTTATTTGAAAGCTTTAAGTCATGGGTTTAATTCTAGTAGGCAATGTTGAGTTATAAATTTTTAATTAGACTATATATCTTCAGGTGTACCATATTACAATTATTTTAGGATTCCAACACCCACATTCTTAGTGATTAGGTTACTTTATCTACTTCCTTTCTTTACATTTGGAAATATATTTGACCTCTTATTCTCTATTTTATTTGGGAGGTTTAATTTGTAGTTATTTTTCCAACAAAAAGAGCATAACTATGACCTCTCTTGAAGAGTTAAATACCAAGTTCTTAAAGATGTTGCTTTTCAACTATAGCTTCAAGTAAAAGAGCTTCTAGTTAAAGTTAAATAATTAATTTATTTTCTACAATATTAATTTTTTTTGTTTTGGAGGTTCAAAGATGGAAAGCTTTCAACTTTTGTTACTATTTGTTCATTATTTCTAATTGATATATTCATTTATCTCTAAAGAGAGTTATGTATTTATTTTCTTAGTCACAACCTTGATGGCCCAACACCATGTCATATAGTTGTGACCTCCTTGGATAAGGTTGAATTATCATAGCTTATAAAAATAAGGAAATAAATAAATATTTTTATGATTTTAATGTTTTATAATATTTTTAGTGTTATAATATTTAATAAATAAATGATAAAAAATGAGGAAAAATCATAAGCTTTATTCACCAAGCAAACACTGTATTCCACATCGACCAAATGATTTTAGACTACATAAGTAACGTAACACTCTTACGGAATCTAGCCATACTTGTGAAAGTGATGACTTAAAACACACACAAAATAGGAAAGTTATCACTTACCAAAGGGAGGAAGAACTCTTCACATGAAACCGAATGCTAAAATTAAAAGGAAAAATTCTTGGAATTAACTTTTTTTAATATGAAGCTTGTCCTAAGTATTAATAGTTTTTGTAGTATAATGGTAGGGGTTCACTAGTAGCCAAGCATTAATAGAGGTCCATTAATGTAGCCTACACTACTCAAAATAGACTTGAGATGCCAAAGAAGGCAAAGTACCACAAATAGGGCACCATTATGCTAATGTATGAGGTGCACTGGTGTAAGGAAGCCAATGTACCCCTACAATCATACTTCATCCCCATTCTCCTAGATGAAATATGGGAGGCCTGGGAACATGTTAAAGCCTTTTAAGGATCTCCAAACAAGGTTGAAAGGTTTTTGAGAAGCCTAAAACATGCTTCAAACCTACAAGTGTAAATTGGAAGGGAAGGATGCATACCTGGGAGATAGAAACCTTAATCATGGATGTGAAAATCATAAACACTAGGTTCATGAGACATCGCAAATCTAGAACTTACAATTGAGTTACAAAATTCCACTTGATGACTCATCGTATGCCCATGATTGGGTAAAGCTAGTCCCATAGCTTTAAAGCTCAAGACATAAGACTAGAACTGGACACATTACATTATTAATGCAAAGGATATAATGTATAAATGTATAGACCATAATTATGTTAAAATAGAGTATAAGCTACCGCATCAAGAAGTGCCAAGGGATGATGGCTAAGAGAATAATTTTCCATATGTACCTACTTGGTATAGAAAGAAGCTAGAGGAGTTAGATGTGGACATGTGAAATCTCTAAAGTTATGCTTCCAAGTCTATCATCCTCACTTAGAGCTATCAGTGGTACTCCTACATCAGTCCTTAATCTCACAAGAGTACTTGTCACCATTCCTCAACATTAGCCTAGAACTACTCATGATTCTTGCTAGCAAGAGCTCATGTTGGGCTACATCTAGTTTGATCATCACTTAATGGAGTTTCTCTTGTAGCTTTGCACCTAGTTGACCTACAGAAGTTTAGATCATGTATAGATACCTCCTTCATTCCACCTGCATATCCTCTTCAACTTCCTTGAGTCTCCTCTCAAGGATAGCGATAGCTACTTCATGGTATAAAATGTATATATTTTTCAAAAGGTCCATTTCTCCTACAATGTTGGTTCACTTGTGGTCATTTGTTAGAGCTGGGCATGCAAGGTATAAAATTTCTTCTTCACTTCATGCCTCTTCCCAATTACTCATTTATTTAGTAGAGCTACAAGTTTATGCAATCTATGCACCTCAACATCCTGGGTCACCTACTCAATTAAATGGATATTTTTTAGTCCATCAATTTTGCTAGTAGTCTTATTTTTTAATTCATATCACAAGTTCTAGTGCTTCTTTTCTGTGTGAAGGTACTTTTCTAAAATTGGGCCATGATTTGAGTTTTGTTCTTCAACCTTCGCACATGCTAAGCAAGGGAAAGTACCTATTTCTCCTTCTCCTGGCTCATTCTTTCCTATTCTTAGGACTTAGACTTTAACATTCTAATTTGGTGCTCCAAACCATCTTTCATAAATACAACTTCCTCATCAACCTAGCATTCTTGAAATAGTTCAACTTGAAGGTTCTTAATCCACACCTCTAGAGTGATTATCAAAGGTGTAGGTACCAATGGTATGAGATGTTGCAACTATTTATGCAACCATCATACCTTGGCTTGGCTTCTCTATAACTCCTATAGATAGAATGTCCTATTAGCATCGCTAGTCTTCAAATCAGCTTGTACCTTAATGAGTTTCGTATCAACTATACTATTGATGCTTCTCAATAATAACTCAATGCTAAGATCATCTCTTTAGTTCTCCTTTGTCCAATGGCTAGTCTTAGGTTGATCAGTGGGTAACTAAAGGACTTCAGCTACATGCTAGACATTATGCATGTTGTAGCTTGATTAATGTGAAGAGCAAACACTCTGTGAAGGCACATGAGTTTCAAAATAAATAAGGGCATCAAAATGAGCCATGTTACACCTGCAACCTGCATTTGTTGAGATGCTTGAGATGTAGATGATGCCCTAGATTGATGCTAGAGGAGCTAGTCTAAAGGTTAGATGCAAGATACCTCTTTGGAAGGCATCTCATCCTCCAAGTTGGGTACAACTCCAAAAACCTCTAGACATCATCTTGGAATAACAAAAATTATGTTCTCCCAGTTTGTCATTCCTACTATTGTGAGATGTATTCCTATATGATAACCTATGCTTACCAATTTGCAAAGTTTTCATATTAATCCTTGAAAGGCATAGACGTTCCTCTTGTCCCTAGCCACATCTTCAATTTTTTGAATCAAGCCCTTATAGAGAAAATATGGGATGTTGATAACACACTTCCCCCTTATCATAGCCACAACCTTAGCCTCCTATGTAGAGATACCTGATGGACATTTGGTAAGTACAAAGTTATGGGTGATGATTTTGCATATAGCATTTTGGACTATGGTAAGTTTTGAGATCTTCACCTTAGCTTTATCTATGTCAATGACTTCTAGAATGACCCTCAACCTAAGCTTGGAATTAGTCTTTTGGGTTTGTGACCACCAATTATTCAGTAATTCTTTCAAAAATCATATAGCTTGTGGAATTGCCCATGTGGGAATAGGCATGGTAACTCCACCAATGAAATTCATGGCACCATCAATAACAAGGTTTTAGTAGAATTTATCTACCTCATAGTGGTATCATGGGAAGGGTTGGGTGATGTAATCATAAAAGTCCATTTGTTGCAATGACTTCTCAAGGAGGACCAAGCTTAAGAAACTAATGATAGTTTTTCTCTCCATGAATGAGTCACTAGTGGACATTGTGAGCATCCCACACCCTCTTGGTTGCTGTATGAATTCTTTTCATCATCTTTTTGAAGATCCTATAACACTTTTTATTACTTATTGTTGTGCACACACTCAACCCAAGGATCGATAACATGATTGCCCACCTCCTGATCTACTTCATGGAGGCCTTTCTAGAGTAGAACCTGTGAGCTCTAAAATAGGATCTATAGGTTCTAAATTAAGGAATCAAATTTTTTTCCCTTCTTCCTCTTTAGGAATTGATGGTTTTTATTAAGGTCTATAGATAGAGGTCTAAGATTATTTAACCTTGATCCTCCTTGGTTGACAAAGCTTGTATCATAATCACCCCAACATAATTAGTTGTGAAATCTACTAAAACTCAAGTAAGTTTCCCCTAGGCATCATACTACCATTGCAAAAATTGTGCATGAGAATAATGATAAGTAGAACCCTTGGAAAATACTTGAAACACATCATCACAACCATTAAAATATGGTGTGTGTAGGTAAGTATTAATAAGATAGAGATATTTAAATAACTACTAGATACATTAAATTCATACTTGAAGTGGTGTCTCTCCCCCATGAATGAGTTACAAGACACTAGGCTTAAACTAATACTAAAACACCAAGGATAGGAAGACCCAAGAAGAATGCATTAAAAATTATTACCAATCTACTTGTAAGATGAAAATTTTGGTAGAGTTTTGCTTGTTTTGGCTCACTAGAGTAAAGGAAGAAAGAAAGACATAAATGGCAAAGTGTGAGGTTTGGATCCTCTCACCATTATATATAAGATTATCAATGTTGGGGGTGCACTAGTGCTGGGGCATAATTAAGGTAGAACAATAGAGTTTATTATGGTCAAATATTGAAGCACAAAGAGTCAATACTTACACAAGTGGTAGATCAATCAAGTGTCATATGTAATGTAACCCTTACCATCAGTGGGAGATAAGCTTTAGGTGAGTCACATATGATGCCTACTCACTAAGGATTCATAAGTGGATCCTTCCTAAAGCAACCACTTGCCTTCATTACCCTTGTGAACCCCATTGATGAGATACTTATGGATTATCAACAACTAGGAAAAAAATAGCATTAAATGCAAGTCTATCCTCTTGAATGGCCAGATTTCATCCTCCATGTTACTCAATCAACCTCCTGCCACACACAACCATGAACAAGAACAAAATAGAAAGATGGAAAATTAATAATGAATGAGAGAGAGAATGGAAAAGAGTGCAACATCATTGCATCCCTAACCAATCATTCAATTAGCTCATATAGTACTTCCTACACTCCATGAGAGATCTGCTACTACATTCTTTCACTGCTACTCACACACATAATAAGGATCGGCCTTCAAGTCTCCTTTTCAAGCACTTATCATACTTATTTTCATCCAAAGAGTTCAACCTTGGTACTGTGCCTAGAAAGTTTTCCTAAGGTTTAGACATATGAGAGCCCTTCCCTATAGCTTTAGGATGATTGTGCTAGTGGATATGCTGATAAAAGCAAAGCTAATCGTAGGATATTTCTAAGATGAAATAAAATAACTCTTAGTCACAACCTCGATGCCCCAACACCATGTTGTACAATTGTGAGCTTCTTGGAGAAGGTTGAATAGTCATAGCTTATGAAAATTAGGAAATGAATCAATATTTTTGATATTTTAATGTTTAAGGTATTAATGATGCAAAAGCAAGAAAAAAATCATAAGCTTTATTCACTATGCAAACACTGGACTTTGCATTGACCAAATGGTTTTAGGCTATGTAAGCAAGGTAGCACTATGACAAAGTATAGATACACATGTGAAATCAATGACTCAAAACACAAAAAAAGAGAAAGGAATCACTTACCTAAGGCAAGAAGAGCTCTTCACGCAAAACTAGATGTCAAAATCTAAAGAAAAAAAAATCCTTAGAACTAAGTTTGTTTTGTATGAAGCTCATCTTGGGTATTTATGGTTTTCATACCATAATGCTAGGGGTTTTCTAGCACCCAAGCATCAACAAAGGTCCATCATGGTAGTCTAAACTATCCACAGTACACCTAAGATAGCAAAGGATGAAAAGCACCTAAACTAAGGTACTAAGAGGGGTGCATCAATGCCCCTAGGCTGATGAAAGGGATGTGATGGCATAGGGAAGCCAATGCACCCCTACCACCATACTTCACCCTTGCTCTCCTGGATGGAAGCTAGAAGACCTAGGAATATGTCAAAGCCTTTCAAGGATCTCTGAACAAAGTTAAAAACATCTCAAGAAGTCTAAAACATGCTCCAAACCTACACGTGTGCACTAGAAGGCAAGGATGTAGACCCAAGAGATAGAAAAATAAATCATTCATTCACAAATCATAAAAATTAAGTGTGTGAGACATATCCCAAATCTAGGGCTTACAATTGACTTACAAAATACCATTGGATGACTCATCAACTTATACCTTGAAGAAAAAAATTGATAGTATTAAAAGAAAGTTTTAAGAAAGTTCAATTATTCTTAACTCTTATTCATGGTTCAACATCTTGTAAAGATGTTTCTTTATCATCTAATAATTTTATTTCTCCTAAACTAGTTAAAGAATTAAAAAATAAAATAATAACAAGCTTTAGGTCCCTGCTTTTGATGGAATTAGAATTATTAAGAGGAAGAATAAGATCTAAAACTCACACTATCTATATTAAAAAAGAAAAATGTTTGGTTGAGAAAGAAATGGTACTAATAATGGTTAAAATTCTTAAGATTACTAATAAGATTAAATGTTAGTTACCTATGGAAATATAATATTTTGAAGAAGCATTTAAAGAGTCAAATTTGTTACCCTTGGAAAGAGAAGTTGAACATGCCATTGATATTATTATTAATAAAAAACCAATATCTAAAACACCATATAAATTATAGTAGATGAGTTAGAGGAATGGAAAGTATAGATACATTAATTATTAAATAAGAGAAAAATTAGATCTAGTGTCTTAACTTAGGAAGCATTAGTTCTTGTTGTTAAGAAGGATGAAACATTACAACTTTATATTAAATATAGGGAATTGAATAAGGTTAATATTGAAAATGTTTATTCATTATTAAGAATAGATTATTTATTTGATCTTGTGCTACATATTTTTCCAATATTGATCTTAACACAAATTACTATCACATAATGATCAAGAAAAGAAATATTGAAAATATTATTTTTTGCACTAGGTATAGCTTATATGAATATGTGGTAATGCCTTTTGGATTAACCAATGCACCTACAACCTTTATGGCTTTGATAACTAATATTTTATGTGAATATATAAATAAGTTTATTATCATGTTTATGAATGATATATATGTATATTCTAAAACAAGGAAAGCACATATACAATATTTAAGACAAGCAATGTAATTATTACAAATCATAAGTTAAAGACCAAACTTTCCAAGTGTCAATTCTTTAAGAAAGAAGTTTCATACATAGGGCATGTTGTTAAGGATCAATTAAGGGCTAACCTTGTAAAGCAAAGAGTAATTAGAAATTGTTCTCAACCCAATATTTCAAAAATTTTGAGTTTAGTAGGATTTTATACAAGATAAATTAAGGATTTCTCTATGAATATTCCATCTCTAATGGATCTATTGTAGAAAAATAAAGCATTTTTTCAAATAATGATGAGTGGTGAGGTACCCCTACACTCAACCATACAAATACGAGCGTTCACGCATGATTCGGTTGAACTCCGTGGATAGGCTAGTTGTGGTATCTAGATAGTTACACATTGATCGCAATTCGCTGTCTTCCCACTTGGACTAGTATTTTCTTTGTCACGTATGGTTTAGTCCAGAGTGAGGTGTATGATGTGATCCTAAACTACTGCTACTCCTAGAGACAATGGAGAATAATATTGATTAAAATAATGAGTAATAGGAAATGAAGTCTAAGCTAACCTAAGTGTGATGAGCATCCATTCCTTAATCATCCGTACACATCTTGGACCTCGTGCATGACTACTACTGGGATTACCAAGCGTAGATCCTAGGTACGCTAATGGGTTACCAAGTAGCCACACTTAAATACTCGTGATTAAGTCGTACTCATTCTGCATTTAACAACAGGAATAGTAAATGACGATAAAGAAATATTAACTAAGAAAATAATAAATAATAATAAAAATTAACAATAATAATCAAACAATTAAAACTAAGTGAATGCTGCAATGATGAAGTAATCTCGATCTTTATTTCTGGTCATGTGTGTGTCCAAGTACGTCACACTCGAATAAAGGTGTCGTATAATTACAAGCATCACACTGCAAGCATACACTTGGGAAAATAATCTAACTCCTATGAAAACAAAATGCAAGAGCTTCGCTACAACAAACTCAAAGTTGCCTAAATGAGGTGAAAAGCCCTCTTATTTATAGGCTGGGATAGGCAGCTACGTAAACGGGGCCACGTCGATGCAGGAAGGCTACGTCGACGGGGCCACGTCAACGTGGCAGCGTATTCAAGGCCCTGTATACGCGGCTTAGTCGATGCATCGACTATATAGCACTTCATCAATTACTAAGGTAAAGAATCCTTCTTTCAAATTAATCTTTCATTAACTACAATTCCTATATTAAGGATTCTATATCTAGAATTACCCTTTGAAGTTTCTATAGATGAATGTGATATAGGGTTTAGGGCTATGTTATCTTATGAATCTAGAAAGCTTCAAGGAATTAAGTTTAATTACCTTAGTCATAAGTTGGAGCTACTTGTTGCAACACATGCATTAAAGACTTGGTGTCATTGCCTCTATGATAAGAGATTAAAAAAACAAGTTACAAAAACTTGAAATACCTTTACAAATAACCTAGCGTTATGATTTTGGGATTAAATATATCCTTGAAAGTAACTTTTTGTAATAGATTTCCTAAGTAAAATGTTGATTAGAATGATTATAATATTAACAATTTATATGCTAGAGAAAATAATAAAAGAACTTCAACAAGATGACTTCTTTAAAGTCATTCTTGTTCAGTTATCCAAGCATCTAGAATATCAATTGATAGATAGGATCTTATTCAAGCATGAATAAGTTTGTAGTCCTATGGGAGATTGGAGGAAGAAGCTAGGATGTTAGGCCTATGAATTATGATATTTTGGACACTTAGGATTTTTTAAAATATTTGTAAGATTAAGGAAGTATAACTTTTGGTCCAGGTTAAAAGTAGACATGGTTGAACATGTGAAAAAATTTCCAACTTGTTACTATGTGAATGCATAATAACATAAGCCTAAAGAACTACCACAACCTCTTAAATTACCCATATAAAAATGGGAAGACATTCCAAAATCAAAAAAGGAACATAATGAACAATAATGTGTTAGTATAGATGTAAGACTCATGATTTGAAAGCTCCAAGTCATGGATTCAATTTTGGTGGATAATGCTATGTTATAAAGTTCTAATTGAACTATATATCTTGAGGTGTACCTATATTACAATTATTTTAGGGCTTGAACATCCTAATAGGGGTCTCACTAGTTTTGAACCAAAGGGATTTATCATACTAAATGCAGTACAATCTGGTTGTAAGCTTTGAATATGATGTTGAGCGGATTTCCAAGAACACTCATGTATATCATTACGTTCAAGAAATATAAAAGATATTATAATACATATGATACAATTAAAACCCATGTTGCCATAGTGAGGGATAAATAGAGGATATTTATAATTTTATATTTTATAATTTTTATGGATTTTATCTGTATAAGAAACAAGTAATAAATACATGTGCATTGCAATCCCACTTAGGGAGAATGGCCATGTTCATGTTGCAATCTCTCAAGGAGATAGGTGTGATGCCACATGAAAAATGCAATAAAAGATGGCTCTTAGTCACAACCTCGATGGCCTAACATCATTCCATATAGTTGTGACCTTCTTGGCTAAGGAATGAATCATCGTAGCTTAATCAAATAGAAATCAAATAAACATTTTTTGTTATTTTTATGTTTAAGGCATCAAAAATGAAACTAGTGGAAAAATCATGAGGTTTATTCACTATAGAAATACTTAATTGTGCATCAACCAAATGGTTATGGGCTATGTAAGTAAGGTAGTCCTCTGATAGAGTCTAGACACACTTGTGAAATTAACATCTCAAAACACACATAAGACAAGTAAAAACATTAATTTACCCAAGGGAGGAAGAGCTCTTCATAAAAATTGGATGCTAAAAGCTCAAACGAAATCGAAATTAAGACTAAGATATGACTATGTTACATGTGAGAGCTCATCCCAGGTATTTATAGTTTTTGCATGAAAATGGAAGAGGTTCATCAATGTCTAGACATTAACAGAATTTCGTCAACATAGCTCAAGCCAATACCTATTAAACCAAAGGCAAATCAATCCTAGAGGAGGTGTTTCAATGCCCCTACACTAACATATGGGATCCACTGAAACAAGGTAGTTAATGCATTCCATCCTCCCGACCATCCCCCCTCCCCCTCCCCCCACCACCAAAAAAAATCATACTTTATGCCTTCAATCCTAGATAAGAGTCATAGCCTAAAGGAGCATGCTGGAAGGATCCTTGGACATTTGAATGAAATTGAAATCATCCTAAAGAGCTTTGAATTAGGCATAGAACCCCAAAGTGTGACATAGAAGGCAAGGATGCATCTCAAGAGATTAAGAACCTCAACTGATGAGTCGTCTGGTTGGTCGCATCAATAGGATGTAGTCAACATGATCCCATCAATGGGATCTTATTGACATGATCCCATTGACATAGGGTTTGACCTATTGATGCAAAACCATCAATGTGATTCCATCAACAAAGGATTTAACTTGTTGACACGTACCCATTGATAGGGCTCCCTATTTTGCCTATAAAAGCATGCTCACTAGCACATCTATGACATAAGTCAAATAGTTGTAGTGAAGATCTTGTAGTTTTATCATTCAAAAGTTAGAATATTTTTCTAAGTGGCCACAATAGGAGTCAAAGAATATACAGATCTTTATTCAAGCACTGTTGTACCTGAGCATGATAGTGTGTATGGTAGCAAGCTTTTTGATAAACCTTGCAGCACTTTGAAATAGATTAATTATTTTCTTTATGCACTTAATATTTTAAGTAATTTCATTTAATGCTTTAATTAATTTAGTAATTAATTAATCTAAATTAAATAGTGATTAATTAGGCACATAAGTAAGACTGCTTTGAGCATACGTTTGGTGCTTGGTAATCCTAGTTACGTTTAACATTTTGTAACCTAGTGGCATTAAACGTGTTCAGGATGTGTATGGCAAGTGGGAATAAATGCTTATGTTAGGATTAGTCAAATGTTATCTAGTTAGATTAGATTAGTAATTAAATTATTTTATTCATAATTTTGTATTCTTAGAAAATTTATAACATAAAACATAAAAAATGGTAATAATCATATGCCTCAGTTGCACTTAACGATACGTTTGCATTTCACAAGTGTAATTGGGAAAATAATGATTACAATGGTTAGTTTCACTTCCTAGAGACCAGTGTACTTAGAAGGGTACAAGTCCATGGAATTTGATCAAATCACATGTAAATACTTAGTGATTTGTATGATTGGATGTAGGGTCTACTTGTCACTCATCATTCGCATCATTTCCTAGGACTTGTAGTTTGATATGTGCACCATCTAGGACTTAGTGAATATTATTTAAGATCATTGGAACAAATCCTAAAGTTGAAATCATTCAAAAATAATAATTATTATAATTATAATTTAAGTATATTGAATTTTTATTTAATCCAAAATGTCTTTTTCTCATAGGTATGATGAGTTTGTGCCCAATTTCACCTTCATCCTACATCAGGATGAATAGCTGCGATGGAGAGAGATGGAGGAAATGTTGTGTTTTCTTCTAACTAATCTATTCTTGGGATGCTACTCCAAACTCTTAAGAGTTAGGTCATCTAAGATCTTCATGATGAATATGTTGTATAGAACCATGACTATCAGGACTACTATCCCACTGAAACATATTGCAAGAGATCGGCACCAAGAGAAGCACCATGAAGCTATGAAGGGGAAATGGTTAACTAACCTCTTATTCCTACTGAACCAACATGACAAGGAGGATTCTCCCTATAGGGGTTCTCAACTTGAAGATTCTCCACCCCTTGACTCTGGTGAAGGGGACTTGAACCCACACTTACACTCCACTATTAACAATCAAGGTTCAAGTAGAAGTAGAAGTTAAGGCAAGGGCTTAGGCAAGCATCATGATGATAGTAAACCTGATGATCATGGCTATGAAAAGTGGAGAGGAGGTGGTAGACACCATGGTGGTGGAATTCCTCCTCCGTCTATGTCCTCTTTAACTACATCTTCTTCTTCCTCCTCTATATCTAATCAAAGCCATAGGGGATGAAACCGTGATGAAGGTGAATGGTAGGACAATGATCATAGGCCCTACCATGAAAAAAGGGATAGTAAGGGATATCATAGGCATCACCAAAATGATGACGATGATGAACCTTTGCTGGCAACTTAAAGCATGTTGAATGTCACAAAGGCAATCATAATTCCAACAAAGAATGTGAAAGATAGCAGAATCAATAGGTTGGATATGAACAATATCCTTAGATTTGAGGGGGGATATAACTCAAATACATAGACCCATCTTTAAGTCTTTCATAATACCCATGCCTTGTAGAATATAGAGAATGATTGGTAGAAACTTAAGCTATTTTCTAGGACACTCACAAAAGAAGAAGAAGGTTGGTATTGCTCAATGGAGCTAGAATCTGTTTGCAAATGGAGTACGATGCTTGATATTTTCAATGAAAAATATCAAACGTACCCTAGAGTCTCCAATTTAAGAAAGCAAATCCAAGGCTAGTGACAAAGAATACATGAATCCTTAGATGCAGCAATGGCTAGGTATTACTTTCTCTTGCACATATGTCCTAGCCATGGTTATTCTCAATGGGAGAAACTTAACCATATCATAAATGGACTCTGATTAGAAACAAGAAGAACCCTTGAGGTCTATGCCCAATGGAGATTATTAGAACTTAGAGCTCATTAGACTCAAAGGTTCATTGAACAAGTTGTAAAAGAAGAAGGTGAGTTGAGAAAATAGGAAAGTGCTGAGGAGTATAACTACGATCCTTCCATTAGAAAAAGGGAGGTTCATTTTTGTGATAGTGAGGGGGAGGCACCACTTGAAGAAGTGTTGTAGTGAAAAACATTTCTGATTCAAAAATCTTTTTCCAAAATTTTAACCAAGGTGGATAAAATGTCAAAATCATTGGATGAAAATTTCAAATAGCTTTGAAAATAGCAAAGACATCCATAGAGAAAAGTAGTAATCATGACCATAGTAGAAGAAAGGAAGTTGAATGTGCTTACCAAAGGGGTAAGGGCAAAGCTGCTATAGTGGAAGAGGTTGTCGTGTTAGAATTAGATGATGATAGTGGGTGTGACATCTACCACTATGAACATCCTAAGGGATTTTCCTTATTGTGTCACACTTGCAGGAGTCTGGGATGTATGCTTTAAATCTTAAATTGGTAAAAAGGTAGAAACCTTAAAGATTGCCTTATCCTCAAGGCAATCCAAGGTAGTTCCATCAACAAAAATAGGCTTATTATCCAAATGGGGCTCGACCACAACCATATGAGTAGTATGAGCACTAGTAGCACTCAAGTAGTGGGGGATGCTCCCACCAAGGCAATGGTACCCTTATAGATAGCTAGATCCATATGGGTACTATGTTTAACAACCCATGTCTTTGTGTGGCTCTTCTAGTCATGCTTCTTTTCAACATCACTACTACCCTCCGAAGTACTATAGAGCTCATTCTCCATCTCTTGGAAAATAATCCCCATACATTTATCATGCTCCTCATCCTTTAGCCCCAATTACTGCTTGCTTCATTAATGCAAGGAGAAATTCCCACATAGTCGTAGCAATGTAATGCTACTAGGGTTATTAACTTACAATTGGTTCCTCAACCAAGTGGTTTGGAGCCTAAACCTAGAAAAAGACCATTCTTCCAAACCAATAGCCCTACCAAGCCCTCACCCACTCATGCAGTTGGTCACCTTGTGTCTCCTTCATCCTTTGCATTGAATCCTTTCGAGAACCCTTTAAACCAAATGCTTTCTAATATCCACACAATCATGTTAATCCACATTGTATTTGATTGGATCAAGGTTGGAAACCTTCCTAGGAAAAGAGCTAATCTTGGAAGTCCTCTCATTTACTTGTAGATTGCTAGAAATGAGCCATGCAAGGCTCTTTTTAATTCAAGTTCTGGTGTTAATATGATTTTTCATGAAATGTACAATGCTTGGAACCTGCCTCCTCTTAAGAAGAGAAATATTCATTTAGAATTAACAAATCAGTCCATCATTGTTCCCTTGGGATTAGTGAAGGACATTGTGACCACTATCTTTGGGTGGTCCTACCTTGTCAATTTCTTAGTGATCATGGTTAACAATTGCAAGGGAGATTTCTCAATCATTATGGAAAGGGCTTGGTTGAACACTATTGATGCACGAATGGACATAATAGAAATCTCCTTAGAAATCTCCAAGGAAAATGTAATTAAAAAGATTGAGAAGAAGAGAGTTCCATGCATTACATATAATGATACATGGTGCAACTGTGTGTAGAAGTTATGGTTTATCAAAAACACATCAATCAAAGCATGTAGACAATGTGCAAATGAATCTAAAATCCAAAAGTGCCTATGCACAATAACCACAAAATAGGATGAGGCCTAGTGGTTGATAATTGATTTTGAAAGCAACATACTTTGCATGGAACCAATTGAGAGCCTAATTTATGCTTATGTTGAAGGCATGGATGAATTGGAGCAAGTTCATTGCCAACTTTCTAATGATGAACCTAATGATAGTTGTTGGGGAGAGTTGGAGATCCCTAAAAATTTCAAATAGAAGCCCTTAGAGTTGAAAACTCTACCTGCCAACATGGAATATGCATTTTTAAAAAATGGCAAGTTGGTGATAATCAATGCCAACCTTGCTCCTGAGTAGAAAAAAATGTTGTTGAAAGTGGTCAACAAATGGTCAATATTCTTTTCTTGATCATATCCTTAACTCATGTGGATTGATCTTAGGATATGCTAGTGTCGCATATATACTGATTTGGCCATCAAGCCAAAGAGGCAGTCATGGTAGTGGTTGAATCCCAAATTGAAGTCGATAGTCAAAGAAAAAATTGAACAACTCCTTAAGGTAGGGTTCATTTATCCAATTATGGATAGTGAGTAGGTTAGCCCACTCGTGATCGTGCCAAAGAAAGGTGACAAGTGGTAGGTTTGTATTTTTTTTAAGATGTTGAACATGGTAACGTTCAAAGATCATTTCCCATTGCCATTTGTGGACCAAGTGTTGGACACTATCTCTAGGCACTGCTATTATAGCCTTCTTGATGGTTATAGTGGCTATAACCATATTTAGATAGCACTAGAAGATTAAGCCAAAACAACATTCACAAGTTGTTGGAAGACTTTTTCATATAAAAATATGCCTTTTGGCCTATGCAATGCCCCTACAACATTCTAACACCTTGTCCTTAGTATTTTTCATCAAAAAATTGGTAGCTGGGTGGATGTTTTCATGGATGACTTTTCCACCTATGGCACTACATTTAAGCAAGCCTTGGACCATCTTGACCAAGTGCTTAAAAGGTGTGTGAAGACCAATGTTCAACTCAATTAGCAAAAGGGCCATCACATACTCTAGGAAAGCATTGTGTTGGGGCACAAAATCTAATAAGCAGGGATTAAGGTGGACCCTAAAAAGATGAGGGTCATCCGAGGAATAACTTGCCAATTGGAAACCATTAAAGATGTCTAGTCATTCCTTGGACACACTAGTTGTTACTGAAGATTCATAGAGAGTTTCTCTAAGATCACTAAACTATTGGTCAAGCTTACAAAGAAAGATGCTCCATTCATATGGATCAAGGAATGTGAAACAACATTCTAGTAGCTTTAGGAGAAGCTTGTAGAAACTCCAATTCTACGACCACCTGATTGGTCCTATCCAATTCACATCATGATGGATGCATCGAACTATGCCTTAAGATCTATGCTTACACAATTGAACAATCGGAAATGTCCTTATTATATCCACTACACAAGCTGAAGCATTGTGGGTGCACAACTTAATTACATCACAACAGAAAAAAGAGTTGATGGCGATGGTGTATGCATTGAAGAAATTCTAGCACTATGTGCTTAGATACAAAGTGTTTGTGCACATTAATCATAATGTCATTCGCTTTCTCATAAACAAGCTAACGGTGAGCCCCCATATCATACAGTGGCTAGTGATCTTACAATGATAGATCAAAAGGAAACTGATAACATGATCACTGATCACTTGTCTTGGTTGTGATGGGACAACAAAGAGGAGGAGAGTCCACTCTCTAATCAATTTCCTAATGAACTCTTCTTTGTTGATGCAATAAATGAATAAGTGCTCATTGAACCAAAATGGTACAATGGTTCTCACTTATCTTCTCATTCAGGAGATGCCACAAGAGTTAGACCACCAGAAGAAACAATAATTTCTTAATCAGTCCAAACACTCCATGGAAATTAATGGACATCTTTACATGATGTGTGTCAATGGCTTGGTTCATTGGTGTGTTATTGATGTGGAACAACTATCCATTCTCCAAGATTCTCATGAGGGCCCTTGTGAGAGTCACTATGTAGGAAGACACACAACCATTAAGATCCTACTAATAGGGTATTACTAGCCAATAATCTTTAGGGATACTCATCAATTCATCTGCTTTTGTGAATGTTGTCAACAAGATGGTAGGATGATTGCTCCAATGGAGGGGCCTCAATAATGGATCCAAGCACTGAAACCCTTCGAAATTTGGGGCATATACTTCATGGCATGACCATGTCAAATGGAAAGGCATACATAATAGTCATTGTTGACTATTATACCAAATGGGTAGAAGTAGTAGCATTGACTAATTGTACATCTTCTACTGCTACGTAATTTGTACAAAAAATGTTGTAAATAGGTTTGGAGTGCCATGTGCACTAATTTCTAACAACAATACTCATTTTAGAGGCTCTACCTTTCACAAGCTCATGCAAGACTTAAGGGTTGAACATAAACTAACAACACCATATCACCCCCAAGAAAATTGTCAAGTTGAAGTTACCAATAGTGAGATCACCAAGATCTTAATGAGAACAATTAGCAAATATAGGAGAGAATGGAGCATGAAACTCAATGATTCCCTTTGTGTTTACTTCTCTACATGAAAACTCCCTATAGGCTACTCTCTCGATGAGCTAGTGTACAGAAAACTTCCAACTCTTCCCATTCAATCTAAGCTCCATACACTTTCAATAGCATATGACGTAGACCTTGACCTTAGCCTAGCATAAAAAGAAAGATTGATCACCCTTAATGTGCTAGATGAGAATTAATTGGTGGCCCTATCCTTGAATGAGGTGCACAAGGCATTCAACCAAAAGCATTATGACCTTAGGATAAGAAAAGTTAAATTTCAACCTGGAGACAAAGTCCTCTACGAGAACCCCACACATGTACCTCAACAAACTAAGTTTCAAATGTTATGGGAAGGGCCTTACATCATTTATGAAACCTTTCCTTCTGGGGCTATGTTAATTTACAAACCTGAGAGCCCAAATGAGAGGCAACTAGTCAACATGCAACAACTCAAACCTTTCCATGAGCCCATGCAAGCTAGTGTAAGCAACACCTCATTAGATGGACACCCATGCTCAATTTTTCAAATCTCCTCATTTCAACTCAATTATGGGGGAGATGGCCATCTGTGCTAATTATTAAAGTGGCTCATGAGGTTTTCTACCTTTTTGTTTTACAATTTTTTATTTTACACTTTGTTGTTTTTACATTGTTTTTGTTTTATACTTTCTTTGTTTTTATACATTTTTCTTACAATATCATTAGTACATTTTATCTTATTTTTTTGAATATTTTACAATTTCTTTTATATTTTACTTTATTTTAGGAGAATTTTCTTATAATTTTGCTAATAAAAGTGGTTTGTTGCTAATAGGACATAGTGATGTTATAGTTGTTTGCTAATGGTGGTTTGTACTTAATGTTTTTGATTGCTAATGTTTGGTTTCTCTTTTTGAATTTTGATGATTGATAACTAAGACAAGTTTCTTTTTCATGGAATAGGCAATGAGTCCATGTCATCCACCCATCCACCAACTCTATTATCTTCCTAGTTTTAGAAGTATGAGGTCCTTTTTTCATTAACAAAACATTAATGAATTTGAAACCTTGGTAGTTTCTAAATTGAGGAAAGATTCAAAGGTTTGAATAGGGTGTGACTTCAAGGGGATTTAAAGCTCTTTATGCCTTTCTACTTACTTGAGTGCATGAGTGTTTTCAAGGATTTCTTACCATTCCACATTGACCAATAATAGGAAGTTGAATAAGTCTTTGCATGGTGTGGTTCCCATCTGATGAATCGTGATTCATTAGGCTTAAATATCAGACCTGCGATATTGCATACATGATATCACAGCCTGGCTGGCGATATCAGATGCACGATATCATGACTCTTGTGAGGGCCTATAAATACACATATAAGTGCAAGGAGTTGGGAGTTAGTTTTTAGAATCAGTTCATAGTTCATTTTAGAAGTTAGCTTTCATTTTAGTTCTTCTCAACCCTTTTCCCCCCAGTGCATACCCACAATGTGATGATTGTAATTGTACGAAACCTTTATTCGAGTGTGACGTACTTGGACATGCACATGACTAGAAATAAAGATCAAGATTACTTCATCATTGTAGCATTCACTTAGTTTAATTATTTAATTGTTATCGTTATTTATTTCTTTCCTAGTTAATATCTCTTCATCCTAAACTCCTTAAACATGGAATGAGTACGACTTAATCACAAGCATTCAAGTGTGACTACTTGGTATCCCAATAGTGTACCTAGGACATGTGCTTGGTAATCCCAACAATAGTCGTACATGAGGTCCAAGATGTGTACAAATGATTAAGGGATGGATGCTTATCGTACTTAGGCTAGCTTAGACTCTCTCCCCCTTTTCCTCCTAGCTTAATTAAAGTTATTTTCTATTGCCTTTAGGAGTAGTACTAGTTTAGGACTGCATCATACACCTCACTCTAGACTAAACCATATGTGATAAAGCAAATACTAGTCTGGGTGGGAAGATAGTGAACTTCGATCAACAAGTAATTATCTAGATACCACAACTAGCCCATCTGCGGAGTTCAATCGGATCATGTGTGAAATGCTTGTGTTCATATGGTTGAGTGTAGGGGTATCTCGCCACTCATCATTGGCACTATTGCTAGGGATGGTGTTAGTTATTTAGATTAGTTATATCATTCAAGATCACTGTAACAAGTATTAACAATATATCCTTTAGGAAAAAAAATTAAATTAAATTCAATTAAGTCACACATGATTCATAACAATGTCTCTGTCACAAGACTTTGACAACACAACAACGAGTAAGGAAATTCATTGGAGAACTAACAAATTATATGATGATGAAGATAAAGTTTTGAGTACTCAACCTTATACAGGAGTCCCCTACATTCATGAACACCCCAATAATACTCAAAGACTTTTTTCATCCAACTTTGACACCTCTAGTAAGGATGAGACATCCCATAGAACGAGGAGGCCTGAAAGGCCTAGGACCTTCTCAATAACTAACAAGAACTTATTTGAGGATGATTGGAAGACTTACAAAAGTCATAATGAGTTTTACAGTTCCCTCTCTTCCTCTACTCCTTCAATGTTAGATTGTGACATGGATGACTATCTTTCAAGGAATCAGCATAGAACTAAACACTAAGCTCACAAAGAAAATCAAGAATGCCAACATGAACAAAGACAACATCATCCCAATGCACAAAATAACAACCCACTTAGTGACAATGAACCCCCGTTGGCTACTAAGAACCTAATGCCTATATAAGAGGCCATTCGAATATCTCACAGGCATCGCAAGTAAGGCCATCTACCCAGGCTTGACTTAAACAACTTTCCTAAGTTTTTCAAAGGCTATGATTTAAATCTGCAACATCATCTACAAGCCTTCTACGATGCCTATGTATGGAACAATATTGATAATGGATGGCAAAAAATTAAGCTCTTTCCTATGACACTCGTTTCCAAGCAAAAGTGTGGTACAGATATTTAAAACAAAAATCAATCCATAGTTGGCCAACAATGGTAGAACTTTTTATTGAATGATATCAAACCTATGCTAGAGTGTTGACCTTGAGGAGACAAATACAGGAATGAAAGCATGTTCATCATGAACCCTTGTACATGGCCTTAGAAAGATATTATGCATTGTTAAACAACTGCCCAGGCCATGGATTCTCCAAGGAAGGCTAATGTACCATATCATAGATGGGCTTTGTAATGAAACAAGGGAAACCCTAGGGATGTATGCTCGAGGTCAACTATATGAGCTACAAATCCATCAACTCCAAGATCTTATTAAGTGGGTAGCAAAGGAAGAAGGAGAAATGGCTAAATGGAAGAATGTTGAAAACTCTCAATGGAACCAAAATCTTAAATTAGAAAAGGTCCATAACCATAAAGAGGAGATATCAACTCACCTTGAGGAAGTGCAACTATTTCTACCTTTTCCAATGCAACAATCACTAGATGAAATTGCAGCAAAGATTAATAATATGATAGAGTGGGTGCATGGAAAATATGGAGAATATGCTAACAATACTAGAGGCACAACTATGCCAAATCCATAAATAGGACAGGACACCATGAAACAATCAAAAAAAAGGGTAGAAGATAATAAGAATAAGAACTTAACTACCAACTTATCATATCAATGCAATGTTTATCTGTACAATCACCCAAAGGCCAATGCCTAGTTTTGTCACATTTACATCAGCATTGGGAAGGAATGTTACACCTAGATTTCGTACAGAAATATTAGGTTCAACCATAATGGCAAAAGCCCCAGTCATGGGGGAAGTCATCACCAACCTGACCATATCCTTTGTATGTCCCAATGCCAAATTCTTACTATGTTCAACACCCTATTTCTCCAACTGAATAATCATCCTCTACTCCACCCCATCATTATCATTCTCCAGAATACTATCCACTCATACCCTCTCTGACAAGGTCACCACCTCATGTACCTTACACTTTTCCTCAACAACAATGTTCTCATCCTTCACCCCCTTCTACATTGCCACCAATTGTACCAAAAGGTTTTGCACCACAGCACCAACCTAGGAATGCTACTTGTGCTACTACTGTCAATAGCAGTGGAAGTACTCAAAAGCGCCCTTTCTTTAGGCATGGTTGTAGGAAGAAGTAGCATGATGCTGAACCCACTGCATATTCTAACCCAACACAAGTTCCCTGTTGTGATGCATCCTGCTCCTTGAACTCAACACCTCATGTTACTTTATTAGGGCCACCAATCAATACTCCAACAACTATTTGGCTTAATGAATATAACCATAGATGGGGACATATCAATCCTTGCATACCATATTACGGTCAAGGATGCCATAGTGGGGTAGCTCCTTATCCCATGACCCTATCATATAACCTACCCCACTATGTCTATTACAATAAAGTGTGTAAACCCTAATATGGGTGCATTCCAACCACCACCCCAAAAGACACCTAGTGGTTGGGATATGATCGATCCCCAACATTTCCAACATGCATGGATCCACACTTTCCATTTATTAATTTTCGTCATGATCAAAGGTTTAGTTATGGGGGATATCCTCCATTCTAACAAGTAGAATTAATAAACATTTTTCCTTTTCTTTAATTTTATAATTTTTTTTCAATTTTTCATTTTTCAACTTGTTGTTTTATTTTTTTGAAGGTAATCTCATCAGTAAATAAAATGCTCATGTGACCCATTGGTTGAGGTGTTGTTCTTTGCTATTAAGTCTCAAGTAACTAATTATTTGGATAGCGAGCCCATCACATCCACCCAACCATTCTATTAATAAGAGGTTCTACTCTAGGTACAATGATATTCTTCACATCATTAAAACTTAAAGTAAATTTGTGCTTATTATACCCAAAGTGAAGAAGGATGGACCAAGAGGGAATGACTAGGGTGTGACGTTAAGGGGACTTGTGGATTCTCTTTGGTGACATCCGTGGGAATTTTCATGTAGCCTGGTTGTACTAAGATCCTTGTAGATCTAATGGAAAATGGGAGTAAGAGTAATAAAAAGGAACTCACTCAAGAAAACCAATGCGATTCTAGGGGGTCCCACTGGAAAGACATGCACCCATGCCTGAAGGTAGGCAACTTCTCTAGATTAAGCATTCCAAAAAAATGATGAATGATGATGAAAAAAGAAGAAGAAAAGAGAAAAGATCAAGATCAAAGTGTTGCAAAGCAATTTTAAATCACTCCTCCCTTGAACAGAATGCCAAGTGATCATACGCCTTGTTGTCATGGTCCTCTTCTGAGTGTCCATCATGGGATGAAACAATGCGATGTCACTAACTAGAGGAATGGACTTCATCTTGATTTTGGAGAAACTAGTTAATGACACATTAATCATGCCCTACACTCAAGATTCATTGTGCCCTGGGTCAGTTACCTCATGTCCCAATCTCTGCAATCCCTTCTACAATTCACCTCATCTCGCTACCCATGTATTGGTAACTTGTATCTTGTGTAGCATTGAATTCATACCTCATCACAGTGGTATATACATGTGTGTGTTTTGTGGAATTGGTGTGGATTACATTTAACCCTTCTAGTGCCCATAGACATTTTAAGATGTGGCTACGCAAGGGCATTATAGGTGGGAACTTACTTTGGGGAGGGCACACTTGCATAACCCTTGTAATCTATACTCATAACACATCACCATCACATCATTTTATACCCTCCAAGGATGACAATACTCTTTCCCTCATCATCCTTCTGGTTCAAACATTCCTATGTACTGAAACATGTCCTTTCTCCTCATTCAATTTATGCATTCCATTACCAGATTCTACACCATTATACTTTTTGTACTTTCAAGACTATTTCATATTACCTTGGACCTTTTACATTGACTTCAAGTCCTTCATTTTTGAGTTTAGAATTTCATAAATTTATCAATTTTTCTAAGTACCCTACTTTAAATAGGCTGCAATATTGCATACACGATATCGGGTCTAACACAATATCGAGGCTGCGCTATTGCATACACAATATCGCGTCAAATAAAATTATATATATGGACCTCTCGTGCACATGTCCACATCATTTTCAATTTTTCACATGGGGGGAATTTTTCCAATTTTCTTCTACGGCTCGTGACTTGCGCACCCCTTATTCCAATAGCCATAACCCACTCACTAGCGCTCCAATTCTTATTCCAAAAGAACCTACTTGAACCTAGAGTGTTTAGCTTAGTCGTGGGGGAGGGGCACACTCCAAATTACGCATAAATTTTTTAGAATTTTTCATTGCCCAAAGGATACTATAAAGGGTAACTAAAAAAAAACAAAAACAAAAAATGATGATAAACATGTGCCAAAAACAATCTTATCTCCTCACCTACACCAGGAAATTAAATTTTAAAGCCACCTAATCAAATTAGGGACCCAATATTAAAAATTTTAGGGGACATTTCCACAAGATTTTCTATTTCTGGATCACATGAAATAAGAAATGAATTCATTAAGGCAAAAGTAAGGTATAATTTAAATTTTGTAAATAACCTTACTAATGGTTGGCCTCGTGTGATTATAGATGGCCCCTAAACATGGACAACAAGAAGGACCCTTTGAAGGTGTGTCCAAGCAACCTAGGAGAGGCAAAGGAAAGCATCTCCCAAACAATGTGTAGAGTAAGAGGCACAATCATTTAGCATCCATCAAGAGATTCCTACTACTGCACAATTGAGATAGGCGGAAGGAGGAGCTGTTGAAGCACCTAGATAGGGACAACACCTCATGTTATCCCTAGCATGTGTTCAGGCTATCTAAGAAAAGTCCACGTCGGTAGCTATGATCATGGAACTAAATTTTGGATCTTTCACAGAATTCGCTCTTGAGACTATTAGGGACCAACTCAAAGGATCCCCATTTTGGCCCATCCTCTCTAAAAGTGGTGCTTGGTACTTAGGAGAAATGTATCAATTTTAGCATAACAAAGAAGAAGGCACCACAGTTGAAATTTGTGGTGTGTCTGTAGATTTTTCTACTAAGGCCATCTTGGAAGTGTTGAACCTTTCGAATACAAGGCCAAAAGTTGCTCACCTATTCACTCGCTTTGATGCTAATGCACAAAGAGTCTGGTTGGATAGGGTGTACAGAAAAGAAGACAAGACATATGGAGAGTTAATGCTAGAAGAAAGGATATACTTCAAGATTGGTACTTATCACATCTTCCCCACAAGAGGATTAAACAAAATTTCAACATATGTGGAAAGAGGAAGTGCGATATTGATGGCAAAGGTTAATCCTAATCTTCCTCACCTGTATCTCATGGAGATCTTGAGGTGGTTTGAAGAACGCAAGATAGGGAAGTTCACGTTGCCCTTCCCTTGTCTCATCAAGAAGCTATGTAAACATGCTAGTATTCTGGGGTACATTAATAATGTTCCTAGAAGAGCCCAAAATGCTTCGTTCATTGAACTACTAAATCCACTAGCCCAAAGGAAGAGTGCTGGTGAGACATTGGAGCTAGAGCAAGAATAGATGGTGGGGCCCACTGCAACACAAACTGCAAGGCCTAGCCTACTCCCAAGCATAGGGCCCAGTCAACAACAAGCAGGACCTAGCACAAGCCAACGAGACCAATCGGCACCACTACCACAAGATTATAAATTGTTGATGAGCCATCTCAGGGCCATTGCTGAGACAGTCAGTTGGGGAAGTCGTGATGATGCTAATCTCTTCCATGTCATCGATGACACTGTACGGTCCATAGTTTCTATTGATTACAAATGGGGCGAGGTGTCCATACAAAAGGAGGAGGGGAGATCCATTGGTCACAATAGATTTCAAGGAACGCTGTGTCTTTCCAGGTGCAATTGGAAACAAGTGAAGGGGCCACAGTGGTGGTCATGCAACACCAAGATGCAGCAGGAGTCGTAGAATTGGTCACGGATCACATCAAAGAATCTTTCAACGTCCCTGTTGTGCCATCAACAAATTTCATAGGAGCACGGGATGCTCAAACTCTAGTTGGTCCCTCAATGACTCCTACAGAGCATGAGGATGTCCTTAATTTATTGTTGCAGATAGGACAAGTAATGATGTCCTTGTTCAACATTTCACAAGATGTTACAGTAGTGTAATCAAACCTCATCTCAACCAAAGGAAAGCTAGTCATGGTAGAGACCAGGGCTGAGCATACAGAAGTGGAGTTGGCAAGACTCCAAGAAAGGCTCATTACCCTACAAGCTACACAGCAGGACCCATCTCAGTTTGTTCCTACAGACTAGCTGGACACTTTCAAGATGGAGCAACTTAATAAACTATTGGTAGAAAATAAAAGAGTGATGGAGGAGAAGGAGAAGGCCGACTAGGATGCCTCCAAGGCACAAGCGCAAACCTATGCGCATGTCAAGGCACTTAGGACCTTACAAGAAGAGAATAATCAACTTGCTGTTGAAAATATTTGGTTGACCACTATGGAGAAACAGAAGAATGTTCTCAAGGAAAACTTTCAGCAATTACGAGAGTAGTTGATCAAGGCCAACCAAGACATGAACCGTTTGGCTAGAGAGAATCAAACACTATCAATGGAGGAGGTATGTGCAATCCATCAGAAGAAAACCATTGAAATAAATGCATGACAAAACAAGGCCAAGAAACATGAGAAGTTAAAGGAGAATTTCAAAGACTAGATGGGGATGTATAAGCGAATCATAGAAAAGGAGATCCATATGGCCAAGGTCCACATCAATGACTTCAGTGCTCAACACACTAATTGGCGGGTCATATTGGACACATATGCATTTGCCCAACAGGTATAGCTTAAAATCCAGGAATTATAGATTCAAGATCTCATAGAGTACATGGGATTGGCAAACCTGCAGTATGCCAATCTAGCCATGTTGATAGCAAGACACCTGAGAATAGGGCTCAAAAAGTAGGTAGCTACCACTTATGCTAAATATGAAGTAGAATTTGTGAAGCATAAGAAAATATTGCAAAGGCTAGAAGTCGCAAATTCTGAACTAGAGATGGTTAAGGCTAGCTACCAAGGGCAGAAAGATATCATAGTGAACTTGGCTTAATGGCTTACAGATTTCTAGGGTACAGGGACAAAGCTAGAGCCTATGAAGAGGAATGATAGTTGTTTGCAGCCTGGTATGTTAAAGCAAATCAAATGTTCCTGCACTACCATGTCCATGGAATATGCCAACTCCATCAAATGTTGGAGCATCAGCATGGATAGCACAGGATCCCCAAACTGGAGAAGAGAAGCTCTAGGTGCTCCTTCAAAGCCATCAAATCCCAAAGCCTAGAGCATAAGACAAGGGGAAGCAACCCATGGAGGAGCCATCGCCACGTGGAACCACATGAGTTCCACAAAATTTTGTAATTTTGTGAATTTGTGTTTTTATTTGTGTCTATTCCAATTTTGTTCTATTCAATTCTCCACTATGACATGAATAAATTCCTAGTTAGTCAATAATCCCATACCTCTCCACTGTGTAATCAATGGAGCTTGTTCTCATTTTTTTGACTCAAGGATGAGTTTTCATTTAGTCGTGGGGGTATGATTAATCATGATTCATTAGGCTCTGATATTGTGTACTTGATATTTCTTATGTGATACTGTGGCCTGGCTAGTGATATTGGATGTGTGATATCATGACTCCTGTGTGGGCCTATAAATACACATATAGGTGCAAGGAGTTAGGAGTCAATTTTTAGAATTAGTTCATAGCTTATTTTAGAAGTTAGATTTCATTTTACTTCTTCTCAACCCTTTTCCCCCAGTGCATGTCCGCAGTGTGATGATTGTAATTGTACGATACCTGTATTTGAGTGTGATGCACTTGGCCATGCACATGATCAAAAATAAACATCAAGATTACTTCATCATTGTAGCATTCACTTAGTTTAATTATTTAATTGTTATTGTTATTTATTACTTTCGTAGTTAATATCTCTTCACCCGAAACTCCTTAAACACAGAATGAGTACAACTTAATCATGAGCATTCAAGTGTAACTACTTGGTATCCCAGTAGTGTACCTACGACATGCGCTTGGTAATCCCACCAATAGTCGTACACGAGGTCCAAGATGTGTATGGATGATTAAGGGATGGATGTTCATCGAACTTAGGCTAGCTTAGAATCTCTCTCCCTTTTCCTCCTAGCTTAAGACAGCAAACTGCAATTAATGAGTAACTATCTAGATACCACAACTAGCCTATCTGCAGAGTTCAACTAGATCATGCGTAAAACGCTCATATTTTTATGGTTGAGTGTAGGGGTACCTTGCCACTCATCACCATCCAAAAATCCATAAAAACATAAAACTCAAGAAAAAAGAAGAAAACAGAGAAAAAAAACATTATGGGAATTTAAAGCACATCCCTTAGACAAAATAATGGACTACAAACACTAGTTATGAGACTAGAGAGACATGTTACCCATATTTGAAGGTCCCTTCTAACTAAGGCCATTTCTTTCTTCCTACATCTCTTTTCTTCTTAAACAAGAAATGGTGGTTGACTATGGGAGCATTCGTTTATCTCAAGGGGGTGGAATGGTCTTAGAGTGGTGATGCAAAGTCACTTAACATGGTTGGTTTTGGTCTAGATTAAGGTTGGACTTTATTGGATCATTTAACTATACAATTCACAAGGGACTTCATGTGACCATGATTGGGAACTCCATTCCACTTCCTCTCTCTTCCATTAATTCTTTCCATTACTCACCTCACTACCAATTTTCATGTTTTTGTTCAATGTCTTAGTTTGAATTATCGTAATTTTTAGATAGATTCTTTTGGATTTGGTACTTAACTTTTCATACCCATTAATCAATGGTGGGGCCCATAAACTTCTTAGTTGAGGTTATGCAAGGCCAAAAAGGGGCATGAGATTACTATGGGGAGGATCCACTTGCATATCTCTTGGTTTGGATAGATAAGTTCCTTATCCTTAGGTATTTAAGCAATCAAATCTTTCATATGCCCCATTGATGCATCCAACTATGCACTTCTTAAGGCATTTTCTCCATAAAATTTCATTCTCCAATTTTATAGATTTTGTGAACTTTAAATCCCTCTTCTAATGTTTTCATCATGTTCACGGCTTTCTAGTTCTCTACGAATACCAATTTCACAAGAAACCTCTTCATATTTTTCATTATATTTAAAATGAAAATTTTGGGCATAGGCTCTATAGATGGGTACTCATTGATAGAGCCCATACATCAACGGGACCCTGTATATAGGATCCTATTGATGGAGGGGTCTACCCACCTATAAATAGGCATGAACACTTAGTGATTTTCACATTTGCTCATAAATGAGGGGGAGTTCTTGAATTTTTCAAAGCCTAAAACCTTCCAAGAGCCATATCTTCCTAATCGTTTATCTAATTCACTTCATTCTTTGACCCTGTAGCTATTTGAGGTAAGCTCTTTGTTGTGGGAGCCACAAACCTTAAGTTTTTTTTTTTTTTTTACCAAAAACGTTTTTAGAAAATTTCTAACTCCCACAAAGGTTTAACAAAGAAACCTACATTAAAAACATCAAATTATAAGAGTTAAACCCTTCCAAAAAGATCTAGTAACATTCTAAGTTTAAAATCATCAAAATAATAAAAAAAAATCAATCTAAAATGGTCCAAACTTAACCTAAAGTAGAACTTCCCAATGAGAAAGGTACTTAAATGTTATAAGTTACACATTGAATGCTAATTCTTGATTATGTTGTGACCATAGATGGCACCTAAGGGAAAACACACATAGGAAGGAGGATCATCCCAACCAAGGAACAAATGACTAAGAATAGGAAGGGGCTAAAAATAGGCCCATAAGCAAGTAAAGAACCATGGAACAAGACCTCTTCAAGAGGAGCCCGAAATGAAATCTATCTAATAGATTCCGAAAGAATCTATAGCAAAAAAATAGTCTCACCAAGATGAGGCACTTGAGCGTAAACCACACCTTAAAGTAACCTTGATGGAAGCCTACCTTAGGAAGATCATGAATAGGGAGGTCCAAAAATCTATGCTCTAAGAATTAACCTTTGGATCTTTCTTGGAGTTTGCACTACTAGAAGTTAAAGCTCAGCTAAAAAACTCTTCCATGTGGTCCACAATCACTTCCAATAGGGAGTGGTACATAGGAGAGACATATCTCTTTTCGAATAATCAACAAGCCGGTTCAATAATCAAAATCAAGGGTATTTCAGTGTCATACTTGGTGAAAGCCATTGTAAAGGTCCTTAGGTTACCAAAAACTAGCATCAACCTTGCACAAATCCCCATGCAAGTAGATACTAGCATCAAGAAGGAATGAACATAACAGTGTTATGAAGTCGATCGTAAGGAGTTGGCATGCTCATCATGGCGAAGCATGCATACTTTAAGCTTGCAACCTTCCACCTTAATCTAATGGTGAGGCCAAGTAAGATCAGTACTTTCTCCACTCATGCATGTACCACTCTAAGTTGTTGATTCCTCATTAACCTCGCATAGCTAATCTATCTTGAGATAGAGAAGCGATTTTTTAAAAAAATAAACATGGAAGGAAGGTACTTCCCTTTCCATTCCTCATTAGAAAATTATGCAAGAGGGGAGGCATAACATGCTACACTAATGATGTTGTCTGATGTGCTCCATTTGCTTTTTGGTTGAAGATGATGAAAGATAAGGTGCCTACAAAGATCATTCAAGAATAGGAGCAATAACCACCATCTCCACCTCCCACTCATGAAACAATGTCAAAGGCCCACACTACCCTTGAGCACATGGATGAGATCTAAGAGTAGCTCTTGTGTGAGTAAGGGAAGTGAGCAAGAATGAGTGGTGGAAATTCATTTGTGTATCACCCAACGATGAGTCACCTGAATGAAGTGGCTCAAACCATCAACCAGATGGAGGGAGGTGAACCAATTTTCTAAGCCCAAAGAACATAACTACCCATGAGATCAAATCTTAGCATCCAAGAGGTAATAGTATCTATCTCTCAACAGCAAAAATTTTCAAAAATCTCTAGGAATGCCACTGCTTTTTTGGTGTGTCTGCAGGAGGGAGAGGGATCAACTATTTTGGTGATATAGCACCATGGGCAAGAGATAGCTGCAGAGGTGGTTGTTGATAGAATTGCTAAGACCTTAAATGCACTTGTAGTGTCTGTACCATACATTTTTCCACTTAGATATGTGTAGACATTCACAAGAATAGTTAGAGGTAGATTAAGTGCAAGCTAGCATGAAGAGTTGTTGGACCAACTAGTGGGAACCAGGCAACCAATTCTGGATATCTTTGATCTTTAAAACACCATCATAGCAATCCAATTAGCATTGCTTGAAGAAAGGAGTAAGTGTATGATATTGGAGGGATAACTCGAAATAGCCCAAGCTTAAAATCAATGCTTGGATGTGGAGGTTGTAGAATTAAGAGCCTACCTCACTGATCTCGTGTCTCTCAACCCTATGCTAACATGTCATGAAGCTTTCCAATAGCTTCAAGGAAGACTCAAACAAGTTGAAAATGCAAATGAGATAGCCATATTTGACCAGTTCATGGCCAGTGCCAAGACATATACCATTCATAACTACTTGGTTCAGATGTTCCATGAGAATGAAATCCTAATCATAGAGAATCATCGCCTGCAAAATGTTGATGTGCAAAAGTAAAAAATGCAAGAATTTATCCATCAATGGTAGGAGCAACTAGCTAAAGTGAACACTAAACTGAGGAGATTGGTAGCCAAAAACATAAATCTCTCCATGGATAAAGTTGGATCTCTTCACCAAAAATCTATGATCAGGATAGCCACCAAGAAGAACAAGGCTTTTAAATTTGAGAGAGTCAAGAATCATTATAGAGATTAAGTCAATCTACAAGAAGAAATCAATGAAAAAACATCCATATGGTGAAGGCAAAAGTCAATGAGGCCCTCCAGTAGCTCAAGGAAGGAGGTGATGTTTGGAAGCCTATCTTTGATGGGCTCAATGACTAAAACAAAGTGAAAATCTGCATGAAAGAGCTACAAATCAAGGAGATGATGAAGTATATGGAGCTTGTCAATCTTCGTTATGTAAATCTAGTAATGTTGACTATTGGATGGCTATGGTTAGAGTTGGAGAAGTAAGTGGCCAACTTGTACTTACTGTACAAGGTAGAGTTCAAAACCCATAAGGAGACCAAGCAAAAGATTGAGATTGCTAATGCTAAACTTAAGGTTTTCAAGGAATGATTCACCAATCAGAGATCAACTATTGAGAACTTGGCTAAAAGAATGCATGACTATAAAGAGCTGTAGAATGTAGTTAAGGAATTCAATGTTGAGCTCAATCTTTTCGCTACCTAGTTTGTTAACATGAAGAAGCTATTTCCAACAATGGCCTGTCCTTGGGATGTTCCCACTCCATCCCATGTTTAAGAAGCTACATGGATCATGAATGATCCCAGGGAAAAGGAGGAGAAGATGAAGGCATTGTTGAATGTCTTTCATCTTCCACCAGACGTTGTAGCTACCATCAAACAACCATAACCACCTCAACCACCATGTGTGCTAGAAGTAGGAGGAGGCCATAAGGAGCCTCAAGAGCCTCCACTGTCTAGGACCATTTGATCTTCTCCAATGTCTTCATGCCATTTGAGGAATTATTTTTGTCAGTTTTATCCTAGTATTTAATTTTATCATCTTGAACACCAAAATTTTGTAATCATTGTAAAATTGTACACTATGGGCACTTAGTTTTTGTTGTGTAGTTTGGTGTTTGTTTTTTGTGTTAATAATCCCATACCTTCCCGAAATTTGTAAAGAACTAGAGGATGAGTTTTCATTCGATCATGGGGGTATAATGAGTCATCTAGTTGGTTGCGTCAACAAGATCTCATCAACGTAGGGTTTGATGCATACTTATCGATGGGGCTTGCTATTTATCTATAAATACATACTCACAAGCTGCATTTATGGCATAAGTTGAATAGTTATAGTAAAGCTCCTACAATTTTTTCATTCAAAAGTTAGAATATTTTTCTAAGTGCCCATAGTAGGAGTCAGAGAGTGTACAAATCTTTATTCGAGGACTGTTGTACTTGAGCATGGTCATGTGTGTGGCAATAAAGATGAGCTTTTTGATAAACCTTACAACAATTTGAAATAGATTAATTATTTTGTTTATGTATTTAATAAAATACATTAATTATTTCCTTTATGCATTTAATATTTTAAGCAATTTCCTTTAATGCTTTATGTAATTAAGTAATTAATTAAGATGAATTTAGCTAGACTAAGCTAAATTATATAGTGATTAATTAAGCACATAAGTACAACCACTTTGAGCATATGCTTGCATGCTTGGTAATCCTAGTAATGCTTAATGTTTGGTAACCCAATGACGTTAAACATGTTCAGGATGTGTATAGTAAGTGGAACTGGATGCTTATGTTAGGATTAGTCAAATGTTAGCTAGGTAGATTAAATTAGTAATTAAATTTCTTTATTCTTAGGTAACTTAGAACATCAAACATAAAAAATGATAAAAATCATATGCCTTAGTTGCACTTAACCATACCTTTTCATTTCACAAGTGTACTTGGGAAGATAACGATTGCAATGATTAGTTTCACTTCCTAAATACAAATGTACTTAGAAGGCTATAAGTCCATGGAATTCAATTAGATTGCATGTGAATGCTTAGTGATTCGTATGGTTGGGTGTAGGGTATACTCACTACTCATCATCAACTGAACATGCTAGACAACACACACAAGGTATATGAAATAATTCTAAAATCTAGAGGTTACAATTGGCTTACAAATTACCATTGGACACCTCATCATACCCCCATGATTGAATAAAGAAAGTTCCATAACTTTAAAACTAAAGACACAAAAACAAGGACTAAACACATGACAAGATCAATGCAAAGGAATTACAAATGTATCATACAAATCATGACTACATTATAATACAAGCCACATCACAAAGAAGTACCATGGAATGGTGGTAGAGAAGAAAATCCCCCTAAAATGCCTACATGAAATAGAAAGAAGCCAAAAAGATAGATCCTTTCAACACATCATGTGCATCTATGCCTTCTTCCATGTCATCCATCTTCAAATCACCTCTTGTTAGCTTCTCTAACATTCATTTGGAAGACCTTGCTAGGAACATACTCAACCTAGAGATTAAGGGTGTAACCATATGCCTTTGGATCTCTCTCTCAACGAAGGTCTCTCACATACAAGTGTTGGATTAAGTGATTGATTCTGTTCCTCTTGTTCTTCCAAGATTGGTGATTCTCTTACAAGATCATAGACCAAGGACTAAGATCTCTTAGTCTTCCCTCAAGTAGGACTACAAAATTCTAAGCATAGTTACCTAAGCATGATGAGCTGTGAAAATGCTAAAAATCCAGTGAGATTCCCAAAGTATTATAATACCACTACAAAAAATGGCCATATGAACAATGATAAGTATAACCCTTGAGGCATGACAGAAACATAATCATAACTATGAAATCAAGGTATGCATAGGTAAGTAAAAATAGGGTGGAATAGTTTAAATAACCATCAAAATGACAAAGTATATACCCAAATCAATATCTCTCCCCTATTCTTGAGTTACAAGACACCTAGCTTGAACCACACAAATAATGAAAATGGAAAGAATAAGAAGAAAAAATACAAAAGATAATCACAAGAATCAAACCAAGGATAAAACCAAACAAGCCACAAAAGTAGTAAGAAGACTAAAGCATTAAAATCTTATCTTGGATGACATCCAAACTTATGGAATTTAAATCATAACATCAAGTCTACTTATTTCCATAATCTAAGAACTAGAAAAGATGGGTTATAAAAATTAAAGATAAATAATGAACCCCAAGGTCAAACAAAGAAGAGCAATTGAGGTAAGGTAAGCAAGGATTTTCATGATGAAACCTTGAAGCTCATAGAGTTGATACTCACATAAATGGAAGACCAATTGAGTGCTTTATGCTATGCAACAACTACCATCACTAGGAGATAAGGTTAAGCTCACTCACTCATAATGCCAAGCTACCAAGGATTCACAAGTGGATCCTTCCCATTGCAAGAACCTACCATTCTTGCCCCTGTGAAACCCTTTGATGGGACACTTGTAGATTCCCAACAACCAGTGAGACATCAACATCAAATACAAATTTTTCCCCTTTGATAGTCAAATATCATCCTCTACTTTACTTGATTGAATTCCTACAATCCAAAATAATTCATAGATTGGAAATAAAGAGATGGAAAATGAATGATGAACAAAAAAGAGAATGCACCAAATCGACAGCTAACCATTCAATTAGTTGATGGGAGCATGTGAGCATGTCCTACATCATCTGAGAGATCCACTATTGCATCCCTTTATCATTATTCATTCACATAGTAGAGATAGTTCTACAAGTCTCCTTTCTAAATGCAAGGTCACACCTACTACTACCAATGTTATCTAGCCTTGATTTTTTTGAAATTTAACAATTGGTGAAACTAAACCAATGCAACATGCCATGGATCATTTAGAAGCCAAGATTTTGGTTTGGTTTTCCTCCACCTATGCATGTATGCATAGTAGGTTCCACAAATTTGGCTTTACCAAAACCATTTTATTAATCCCTTTGGTTTTGTTAACCAATCCCAATCCCAATAATAATTACAAACAAGAACAAATAAATTTAGGAATTGGATGGAAGAAACATTTGACATTACCAATGTTTACTAAGATAGATATTTCTAGGCCTTCATGGCCATGAATAGGGATAAACAAGAGATTGTCTCGGACTATTACATCTAGGAGTCAAAGTGATTTAGGCAACAAGTTAAATATGAGATAGGCTTTACATGATTATTAGTCCAAGCATTTACTTTGATCTTCCTTGATCAATTACATGATCAATCTAAGATGGTAGAAATACCAATTTGTGTGAAGCAAAGAGCTTGGAATAGCATCGCCCTTTCCATTACCTCTTCTTCTCCATTTTTATTTTTTTCAAGATGTTTCTTTTTTTTTCATCTTTTCTTTTCTTTTCATTTATATTTTGTTCATTTTTTTCATATTTACTTTTATGAGAAGAGGATTTTTGAATAGTGCATTAAAATCATGGAAATGATTGGAGCACAAAATCACCACCTAGAGTCTTTGACTTGCATGAACATGAGAATTCATCCCTTACCACATGACATTCATAGGTCCATGAGATCATGAACCTCTTTTGACCAAGGTGTTCCAGCATGGAAACACATGCACCTTAGTCTAATCACACTAATTAAATCCATTATGATGGTTACAAGGACCCTTGATGACACACCCATTCCTTGCCAATGACCAAACACTTTTCTAGGATTCCAAAGCTTACACCCTAAGATGTGGATCCACCATCTGCCCATAATTCTAGTAACAGTAGCTTCAACAACTCATAGTGTGAGTCCTAGCTCCTTACTAAATTTGAGCCTAGTTTATTGGTGATGGACAAAAGAAAATTGAACCGATGAATTTGTTGTGTGAGAATTCCATCAATCAAGGCTTCACTTTTGACTCGTTTAGCACTCTCACATCATCATCACTTCTATAACTCATCTATTCATGATTGGCTTATGGGATGACCATTCATAAAGCATATTAACTAGTTTTCCCCATACACACAAAACATACTCAAAAGAAATATCAAACCAAAAGAATAAGAAAATTATAGAATTATATATTGTTAATTTCAAAAAAAATAAAAAAATACACATCAAACAAACAAACCATACTATACCACCAAAGCCATTACGTGGGAGACTCTTCCCCCATGACTAAGTTTGAGGCTAGCATTTGACAAGCTTCTTATTGAACTTATTATTTAGAAGAATACTCTTCTTTGTCTCATTTCTTTGAAGGTGATAATGAAGATGATGAGCATGGATCCCCATAGACATTGGTGTTCTTCTTTCTCTAATGATTTCATTTGTAAGGTGATGAATTTCTTACCATAGAAGAAACATGATGATTGTGGTACTGCCCCATAGTATATGATGATGGAAAATGAGAGAGTAGCACCTTGCATTAAAGAACTGAACATGTTCCCATTGTGGCTAATTTAAAATTACCCTCCATGATGGTACAGAGGGTCATGATGAACATTGGTGGACTTACGACAGTAGAGATGGCTGTGGTAGATATGGCTAATATTTGTGGATTATTACATGAGGTATGTGGTTTGTGGCCTATTAAGTTTCATGGCAAGAATTTGGATGACATGAGGAAGATTATTACAATGTTAAGGAAGCACTTAAAGGATCAAGTTCCATCCCTTTTTGAAGTTGTGGCTAACAAAATCGACTACAAGGATAAGGAATTTGATCATGGTAAGCCGTCTTACTTCTTATTTTAAGTTTGACAGTCACTTAAATGAATTTTTTTTTCAAATCCTTGAAACTTGAAGACATCTTTTGATTTAGCACATCCCAAACCTTGTCACCAACATTGGCAAGGTCTACCAAAGTCTTTTTCATTTTCATGCTTCCTTGAACAAGGGCTTCAACAACATTAGAAGGTTAAATTTTACATTCAACATTATTTACATCCTTCTACCATTAGGGATTTGTGTTGGTTTCCTCTACATTAGCATGCTTATGTCATTCATCTTCAAGTTTAGGTACAACATCTAACATAGTAGTATTTTAAGCCATTAACCTCTAGTAAAGATCATCCATGACATACATATCTACCCTTTCATGATTTTGTGACCATAGTTCTTCTACCATGTGCATTAATTATTTACAAATATTAAACCCATGATTTATTATGTATGAGAGGTCATCCTAGGTATTTATAGTTTTTTCATGGTAATGAAGGAGATTCATCAATGCTTAGGCATCAATGAAGGTCCATCAATGATGAGCATCAAAGTGTTATGTCAACAGACCCCCATTGACAAGGCTCTGTTTATGTGGTGTTGCCCTATCGATGGGGCCATGTCGACTTAGCATTTGCTACGTTGATGGGGCCCCGTCAATGCAATACTATAGCAAAAACTATAAATACAAGCTCCTAGCCATGTTTATGAGCATTCAAGTCATAGTAGTAGTTGAACTCTTGCAATTTTTACATTTGAAAATTAGAATATTTTCTCAAGTGCCTGCACCAAGATTCATTGAGTGTACGAATCTTTATTCGAGCACTATTGTACTTGAACCACACTAGTGTGAATGACAATAAAGATGAGCTTCTTGATAAACCTTACAACGTTTTGGATAGTTTAAATGTTTTATTTATGCATTTATTGTTTTTATTAAATGTTCAATCATTTAACTAAATTAAGCTAAATAAGACTTTAATTAATTAAGCTAAATAGATTAAATACATAAGTACAACTGCTTCGAGCGTAAACACATATTTGCTTGGTAATCCTAGCAAAATTATTTCTTGGTGCACCCAGTAGTGTAGCGCTTGATAACCTATTAGTGGATATGTGGGTTCAAGACATGTATGGAAAGTGAGACCGAATACTTACGTTGGAACTAGTTAAAGACTAGTTAAGTGGTTAAACTAGATTAGTTATTAAATTACTTCATCACTCTACTCTTAGCACCAAAGAACATAAAACATAAAATGATAAAAATCATATGTCTCAATTACACTTAACCATGCCTTTATACATCACAAGTGTAATTAGGAAGACAATGAATGATCTTAGGGCAAGGTTCACTTCCTAGATGACTAGTGCACCAGAAACTCTAGAGTCTACAGAATTTGACCGAATCGCACATGAACACTTTATGATTTGTATGGTTGGACGTAGGGGTACCTTGATAGCTCATTAATCAACATGGCCCTAATCAATCTTAGTTACATCAAAGGTAAACTAAGGCAGACTAGGCCTAGAGGGAGGTGCATTAGTGTTCATGCACTAACACAAGGGGTGCACTAATGTAGGGTAGTTAGCACACCTTCCCAAATCACACTCTATGCCTTCAATATTAGATAAGAGTCAAAATCCAAGGAATCATGTTGGAAGGATCCTAGGACATTTGAATGAAGCTAGAATCATTCTAAAGAGCTTGGAATCATGCACATAATCTTAGCGTGTGACATAGCAGGCAAGGGTGCATCTCAAGAGACCAAGAACCATATCCAAATATGCTAGAATACAAACACAAGGCATATGAAACACTTATAGAATTTAGGACTTACAATCAACTTATAAATTTCCACTAAACACCTCATCACACCTTGAAAAGAAATACAATGTTCTAAGTGGGAAATTTATTAATTTCAAAGCTCCAAGTTATGGAGTTGATTCTAGTAGACAATGCTAAGTTGTAAAGTTCTAATTTAATTATATGTTTTTTAAGGTAAGGTAACTCAAGGTTTTTAAACTCATCCCAAGGACTAATTTGTGTTTTAAGGGTTTGTAGTTAAAAATTAGCTTTGTCTTTCAGGGTTGATTTGAAAGCAATAATTTTAGTCCTATCCCCACTTTGAGGTGCTAACATAGCTAATGTTGTTTCAAATTCTCTTATGTGAGTGACCAAATCCTCATCAGTTCTCCAAATAAAAATAGGTAATAAATAAATATTTTTAAGCTCTACATCTCTTCCTTGTGGGAAATCCAATGGGCCTTGAGGTATAATTGATGTTCTTTGATTTAATAATCCTCCAAGGGTTTGTCCTAGGTATGGTTGATTAATTGGAACATTAGAACTCAAACTACTGAAGGAGAGAGGAATTGAACCTAAGGAAAATGAATGAGGTACGTGATGTCAGGATGATCCCATAGTATAAGTTGAGGCTACCATTGGGGTTACTATAGGACTTGGTAATGAGGTTACTATTGGTGGTGTAAATGGAGTTTGTAAATTCAAAGTATTTATTGATCAGGTAATACCTCAAATTATGGTCACATAGGTTGACATTGGGGTGGTATTTAGATTTTGAGATCCTATCCCTGTAGTTGAACTCATGGTTGTAATTGGAATGTCAAATAGAGGATTGAAAATTATAGAAAAATTAGGTTGTGTTTTCTTGTTGGGATTTTTTGTTACTTGAGGGGAAGAATAATTAGATCTTGATTATATTGGTTGTTCTTAGTCTTGGTTTTGATTAACTTTTGTTCATTTACAAAGGCTAATAGTGCTCCTAGAAGGTTGAATTCATGTAGGTTTCCTTCGTTATTTTGTTGGTTTCATTTAACATGAACACTCTTCATTGGCACATTCATGGGCTACCATTCCTAAGATATTACAAACTAATTTAATAACTCCTAATATCATGGATTTAATAGGAACTTTTTAATAGTTTCAGTTGGTTATGTAATAAGAGGAGCTGCTTCTTGAGATTTTTCTTTATTTTTATTTTTATTTTTCATTATGTAGGAAGAACAAGTAAAAGAAACCATTTCTTAAATTACAAAAATAAAAGAAAAATAAAATGCATGAATAAATAAATAAGAAATTGAAAAATTAAAGCTTACAGAACCCTTGATGATGATTATCTTTGTTGGCCTCCTTGATAACAATACCAAATTGATGAGCCATACAAAATTCGGTGCTAGATACCTCTAAAGAAGTCATAGTGTGGGATGTCACCATGGTGATGTATTATTTATACTTCCAAATTTTTAAAAATAATCAAATCAATTATGGTTTGATAGGATATTGATCCATGATTATAGGGGTAAATACTAATGTTAACATTTCAATTTACAAAATTAAATTTTGTACGTAATCTTATGGTTAATGGGGGAGACAGACAACAATGTCAATGTTAGGATCATGATCTTCATTTATCACAAGACTTTCCAGCCTTTGGATCTCCTGCATTGGCACCAACTACTGCTATTGACAATGCTGTTGTTGATGCAGACTACCACCTCTTGTTCACTACCACTTACTACCCTTGTTGTGCACTGCAATTGCATGTCGCACACTACAATCTGCATGCCACTCATTGTCGCTACTATGCCTACTCTAACCTGCCTACCATCATTGCATTCGAAAACCCTGACTTACCTACTGCCATGACCTCAAACCCTAACCCTACTAGGGTTGGGAGAGGCAAAGCCAATCCTGTGCCACACACCACCACTGCTATTGCTAGTGCTACCAATGCCGCCACCACCACCGTGAGTGCGGTTGCATGCAACACGTGAATGGGCTTATTGCCCTAATTCTTTATATATAATGTTTTCATAATGTTTACGTAAATATAATAACTATATATAATA